>SMLS01065019.1:0-79868 GCA_004785975.1 Popillia japonica
ATTATGCCGTAATATACTATAATGTAAATGGGGGAAATATTTCGTAATTACTTATACGGGTAATAGTCCTCATTTAACCGGCATTTTTTATTAACCAATATCTACTTCAGATTAAGGGATTACGGACCTCAACTGTTTATAACCTCAATTGCTGTATTTCTAAGAAACTAAATTCTTTCTAAACTAATCTGCAAATAGTTTTCGTACTTATTCAAAATTACGTATTTATGTCTCAAATTATTGGTTTTAATATTACATTCTTGTATAAGGTGCATTTCTATTTATATTCATTGAAAATTCATGAAAAGTTTTAAGGTACGTTTATATTACAGCGAACATACGCGAGCTAAGGAATTCGGTTGTTAAACCTTAATAATAATAATAATAATAATAATAAATAATAATAATAATATAACTTTATTTTAGCAATTGGAGAAACAACAATGCAAAGAAACACCCATCCCCCAAAATGAAAAAACATGCGTCAGACAAAAAAAACAAAAAATTCATAAATAGCATATAGCAAAATTACAAAACAAAAATAAATTGCAGTAAAATGTGGTTTAGGTAATCGTTCACCGAATAAAGGCCACTTTACACCATGCTAGATTCATACTTTTTCTATACTAATTTTCTCAATACTTTTTTTAGGTGGGAGTACAACAAATCAATACATGATGGCGGTACTAAACAGCTTTTACATTCTGCCAACTTGACCAACATAACCTACCTTCGTTTCGAATAATATACTGAACTTGTATTTACATATTTATTTTCAGATGTTGGCCAATTTGCCAAAAGTACTTCTGCCCATGTTCTAGTATCAATTTAGAAACAAAAATACGACAGGATCTAGTTTTTAAAATAGTATAGCATCGTTTGGTGTAAAGTGGCCTTTACATTATACTTTTTCTGACTATTTTTTCTAGTTACTAGAAAATAGTATAGAAAAAGTATGAATATAGCATGGTGTAAAGTGGCTTTAAGGCTCTATTTCACAAAAAAATATATATATTTTTCGTTTATATGATGAGAATACTGTATCTCTTTTTATTTCTGGTGGAAGCACGTTAAAAAAATTTACACAATTGTAGGCCACACCTTTCTCTTTTTTTGTTAATCTGTGAGATCGTATATAGTAATCGGTTCTGAATCTTGTTATGTAATAGTGTCTCTTTTCGTCCTTTTCAAACATTTCCTTGTTTTTAACGATAAAAGTTAAACACTCTTGTTTTTAGATTCCATATACTGTTAGTAAATTGTGGTTTCTGAACACTGACCGGCAAGATTCGTCCCAAAAAGTCCCAAAATTGTACGCAAAGCCCTCTTTTGCATTACGAAAATATTTTGAAGATAGGGGGACGAACCCCATATCGTAATGCCGTATCTCACACTTGATGTCACGTACGCATGATAAACGGTAATCAGAGCTTGTCGATTAGTAACTGACTTCAGTATCCTAAGTGCGTAACATGCATTACTAAGCTTCCTACAAAGGAGATTAATTTGGTTATTCCACTCCAATTTATGTGATACCCAAAACATTACAATACTTAGTGAGTGAAATGCTATGTGAACTAAATGAAATTTTAGCTATTTACTAGTAATTTACTAGTGTTTAACATCAGTTCATTGTTTTGAAACCAGTGTAGGATATTGCTGTACAACAAAGAACCCGCATCTTGCAGAGATATAAAATCACTACTCCTAAACAGCAAACTTGTGTCATCTGCCAAGTTTACTTTTCTCTGGTCAGCTACAGCATTGGAGGAAATATCGTTAACAAATATGTATTAAGAATAGCATTGGTCCTAAGATACTTCCCTGCGGCACACCTATAGTAATATCCGTAGGGTCCGAGTAAATATTTCCCTGTCGGGAATTAAGTTTTGTTATTTGTAGTTATATAATTTGTTTAAAAGAATTTTGTGTGACATTGAGTCAAACGCTTTTGACAAATACACCTGCTGTTAAACGATTGCTTGCATAATTTAAATGAAGAATAGAAAGGGGATAGAAGGTATCACAGCGAATCATCAAAGTAAATTTGTGCTTCACAAAACAGCGAACGAATATCTACGAATTGGTTATTTTGTTCGTTATAATTTAAATGGGCCTTTAGCTCGTGCGATTAAACTTAAGGACGGCAGTGTACATATATGCAGATAAACGCATTGAAAAGAAACTATTAAAAACTATATAAAACAACCTACATTAACTTTTTCTTTCGTATTTTGTTTCTGACGTTTACTTTAAATTCTGTTCAACATATAGTTGAAAAAACTTGTACCTACCTTTTTATACAAATGATATTAGGAAGGGATGGGAAAAAGTATCAAACACGGTCAATTATTATTTTATATTCCTTCAGTTGTAAATCGCTCCTCTTATTTCGTGTGTGTGTCCGCAATAAATATAGTCTAGTGCACTGTATGCAAAAAATAGATCCATTTCGTGGATGTCATGGATATGATCTACTAAATACGTGAGTTGCGACTGATGTTTACACAAAATGAAGACACGTTTTTTTAGATATTTTGTAGTTGTTTATCGTTGTAAACGCTGCTTTGGTGCAACGACCCAATAATTTTGTTTTAGTCCTTCCAAATGTAGTTGGCTAGTTTTTTTTTAATAATGTTTATTCAGGATATACATACAGATATCAAGAAATTTTGCAAACTTCTAATTCTCATAGATTGCTCCTCCTAAATTCATCAATCCCATTGAACCAAATTTGAACCTTCCAGGTCTTATTGTTACGATTACACATTCATCAAGTTGCTAATTGTTTAATTTTAACGACTTTCCACCGATTTGACGTTTACTTTCGGTTTCAGTTCAGTAAAGTAATACGTCGCTAGAACAATTTAGATTTATTACTGCATCTTGACCTAAATTACTCAGTTAACGTAAACATGCAAAAATGTGCAAAGAGTGTGCAAACAATGCAGTCAATACGATTGCTGGGTCATTGAAAAACCATCTGACGCACCAGTGGGCTTGCTTTAAAAAAGAAACGTTTTGAAATTCGAAAATTGTCTCATTTGTTCATACTAAAATTTGATCGTTTATAATAAACAAAATTTCCGTTGTGGTAGAGTTATAAAAAAAGTCAGTCGTTAAATTAAAATTAAACTCGTTAATTTACATTCTCTACTATTATTTACTCTTCGTCAAAGTCGGCTAGGTCTGGAGGAAACAAATGGGCAACTACTAATAAGAGAGCACGTGTTGAATGCGCACATGTGTGTTGTCTGTTTATTGTACTGTGCTAACACACATTCTTACGGCGTTTAACGTTAAACTTGAAAGTTCTCGTGATAAATTTCTTTTTCCTGTACTCCCGCCTGGTGCAGCCCGGACATCACCATTGTAAATAATATACAGGCACTGTACAGAGAGCGCATGAAAACGCTATACACACAAGCTTTTTTTATTATCTTAATTCAACAGATAACTTGCTCTTATCTCCTTCTAAACCGTTAGTTATTTCCTTGTGGTCAGATTGGCGTTGTGAAAACTAGCATGTTACGTTTCGAATACTTACAGTACATTTTATAGTAATAAGTGTAGGTATCGTGGAATTTTCTTTCAAGCAATAACCAGAAATTATATTCGTAGAAACATGCTTCTTCCTTCCTTAAAAGTTCTTCCGCTGTTTGTCTTGTGTTTGCATAAATATTGCGTCATTTCCATTTTTACCAATTATCGTCGCCAGAAGTGGGTTCGGTGTCTACCTTTACAGATAATAATTATAACGTTTGACTTTTTACTTTGTAGACTACATATTTCGTAATTAGCGGCGAAAGCCTTATAATATTTTTAGTACATACAGTACAACCTCGATAATCCGTATATATAAAGTTTATCGCATATCCAAATCATCGAGGTTGTTCGGATTAGCGGCATTTTCAAAAAAACTAGTAATCACATTCAAATAAAGCAATTTCTGTAATTTTATTAATAAATATTACAAAAGCACAGTGAATTTATCAGGCATATTAACTTCATTCATTCTTTCATTAATGACTTCAATATGACCTGCAATATGTACTGCGACAAAATCGCTTGCATCATCTTCATCGAGGCTTTCGTCAATATTTGTAACTTCTTCCATAATATCATCTTCTGTTGGTATACCTTCATGTTCTTCTAAAGCCCAATTTAATATCTCTTTACTACCTACGTTTAGATCAATATTCTTTACCACCAGTCATCTCCTTATCTGCCACACTGGAGTTTATACAGAACTGTCTAGTTTCGAAAAGCACAAGATCGTCTTCTTTTTCCAATGTCGGTAGTAGCTTGCCCCAATCACACTATTCACAATTAGCTTCTATGTGATACGTTCCCAAGCGTCGTGTACAGTGTCAACTGCATTTTTCAGGTTTTTCAAATGATGTGCTATGTTGCCATCCTCGAACGACATTATACATATGCTTTCACTAACTTTTCCGGTACAACATTTTGATATTTTGAATAACATGTTGATCCATCGGTTGCAAAACTGCTGTATAATTAGATGGCATTAGAAAATGCGAAAATTGGGATCAACGCCTAATTCCTCCGTTAGTAATGCTTTGTGAGGTCTATTTATACTCTTTAAAAATTGTTTAACATTAGGAATGAAGTGATCATTAAACCAACTGGAAAATATTTTCTTAGTTATCCAACCCTTTTTGAATCCTTTACATAATAGATTACTGGGAACGATGCATTCTTAAATACACGGGGAGCTTCCGCTTTTCCGAGAACAAAAACTGGAAGTTTATGCGTTCCCAATAAATTACAGCAAGCCATAAAAGTTAATCTATCTTTGGATATTTTGCTACTAGAAGCAAATTTTATATTCTGATGCACTAAAGTTCCTAAAAGTAGTGCTCTCCAAAAGAGACCCGATTCATCAGCATTAAAATTTGGTCTTCATTTATATAGATCCATTTCTTTAACTATTTTCTCAAACTTTAGTTTAAATGGCTGTATGGCAATCTCATCATTGGGCAGTTGTTCTTCACAAACTTTTAAAAACCTAATTCCGTGCCATCGTTTAAATTGCTCGAGGCACCCACAGCTATCCACAAAGTTAGTGTTTCCTGTAATTTGTTCGTGAAATAATGTTGCCTTTTCTCGTAGAATATCCGAAGAGATTTAAACATGGAAGGCTTGTAACCGTTTACAAAAACTTATTTTGTACGAAAATCTTAATCATTCTTGCAATAGACAGAAGTTACTAACTTTTTGACTACAGAACAATGAATTCCTGGCAGTTTAACGAAATAATAATAGTATGAAGAAGTCGCTACAAATACCACCCATCACATTACAAAAAAAACTGGTTGCCGTCTTTTTTCAATTTCTGCTTAATTTTTGTTGTTCTATACAGAGCGAAACACTTCAAGCGATGAAAAACATTAACAAAGTGGCGTCACCAAAACGAATCGTTATTAAAACGTCAATCTAGTCCTAATCAGTTAAGTAAGACATTTTAGATGTATCACATTGATTGCTGTACTATACTGATAGGCATCAATAGAAAGTGAACGATAGATGACATGCTCATTTAGATAAATAAATGTTTTTTTATGGATATTAGAGATTAATGTACCAATTATGTTGCTCTTGATGTTAACAGTAAAATTATCTAAATGTAAAAGGGGTCAAAATTTCTGGAGTTTAAGTTCAAGTATTACTACTCATTACGCTAATTTTAGTTCCAAACAACATTATTCCAAGATTATTCTGAATAAAGAATGTTCCAAACTCTTAGTCTTCTACCATGAATAGCTTTAGTATTGTTCACAGAAACTTTAGATAAACCAACTTTAGTGTGTCACTCTCCTGGGTAGCCGCTTCATTTTAAGCATTTCTAAATTTATGTGATGTTAGCCCTGGTTCTTTCAAATTTTCAAAACGATTCAGCAGATTATTCTAAACTCCTTTTACTTCAACCGCCCATTTTCGATATTCCACTTCCAAATTTTCTTCCAAGATTTTGAAATCATAATTTGCTCTTTCAAAGCAAACCCTTCATTTTTTGAAGTAGAACGATTAAACGGTTTCGTCTGCATTGTTTCAAAGTTAGTTTTCTATTTCAAGTACTTCTTCTTGTTCATGTACCAATTATCTATACTAATAACTACAATCTGACACTCTCTAGTTATAGTAATCGAACATTTTTTGAACTATAGAAGAACTAGGAACAACTCTCAATAAGTTCGATTTTATAAAGGGAAGAAGAACGAAGGTAAGGAACAGTGAAGTAAGTTTTTTTTTTTTGTTATTACATGATCTATCCGTGGTAGGAGGTTAATCGTTCGAACAATGTTGATAACTGACACTTTTAAAATATTAGTAGTATATTATTTCTATAGTTCTATTACACTAGGAGAATTAATTTTAATTTAATTTTCAATTCAAAATTTGAAATTACAAACCATTTATATTTCATTAAAGCAAAAAAATAAATATAACAATTCTGGTATTGTTTCTGTTTTTAATATTTGGATGATCAAGTCATTATTAGTCTGTTACTTAAATATAGAAGCAACTAGTTTTCTGATTAAACTTCTAGTAATATTTAATGCCAAGTTTCTCTGGAGGCATCGTTTCAAGTCTACCTTGTATGTACACTCATCGAAAGTAAAGATTGGACAGTTTTCATATAACAACGTATGGAAAGTGTCCAATCTTTACTTTCCATGAGTGTACATACATTCATATGTAGCATTACGGTGATAATACCACCTTGAAAAAGTTCTCGTAATTCACTCACAAAATTAAAAATACAAGTTTATCTTTCAAATTGGTGTTGTCCCCTTCGAAGTAATTCCCATGGACTGCAACGCACTGATGCCAATGCTTGATCCAGTACTCAAAACATTTGTGGTATGTACTCGATTTTCGGTATAACCATCAGAGCTGTCTGGTATGATATTTTTGGTTGGAGATACTCGCGAATAATGATAGCATTGGATGCCTCGTCTCCTGTAATGATGCGTTTGATGAATCGTGTAATTTTTGTAATTAATACATATCACCTTCAGCAACTAAAAGCAAAATTGAAGCATAATATGTATTCAAAGTGTGGAGCAATGATAGTCTTATACACCAGTATTCTTGTCTTAGTACTAATCCTACCTAAAAAACTAATCTTAGCTACTTTCTTCACTATATAATCTACACGACTCTTGACTATTGTCTATTACTACCCCTAAATACTTAATATCATTTACAAAATCTATAGGGACGTCATCAACAAGAATATTACAATTTATTACACTAGGAACCCTATTCCCTATTAACATAGCTTTAGTCTTTGAAGTATTGAGCTTAAGCTAATTTATTTTCAACCATTCAGAAATATTTCCCAGTTCATAGTTCATTCTCCGAATAGCCCTCTCGATATCACTGTCATAAATAAATACTCACGAGTGTATCATCCGCAAAGGGGTTGATATTACAATTCTGTGAAACAGTGCTCAAGTCGTTAATGTACAAAATAAACAACAGCAGACCCAACATCGTACCCTGAGGGACTCTTAGGGAAACCTCTCTGACTTCTGATGTTCCGTCTTCGCATTTAGTTACTTGTGATCTTCCTGTTAGATAATCTTTTAACCATTTGAGGGCAACACCTCGAATTCCGTAGTTATGAAGTTTCCTTATCAAACGATTTCTGTCAATAGTTTCGAGTGCTCTTTTGAGATCAAGAAAAGCAGATACGACTATGTTATTATTCTCTATTTCCTCTTTCCAGCTGGCAAGTACTATATTTAAAGATGTTTCACAAGAGTGATCTCTCCTAAATCCAGACTGAAAGTCAGCTAAAATTTTATTCTTTTCGATGAATTCCTCCAATTGTTCTTTGACAACCTGTTCAATGATCTTTTCCATAGAGGGCATACTGTTAATAGGTCGGAAGTCGCCGCACTTCTTTGCATTATTCACCTTAGGTATAGGAATAACAGTAACTGTCTACCAAATTCTTGGAAAAACACCTGTTGTGTGGGACTCATTAACGACCTGCAGCAATGTTTCACCGATAACAGGAAAAGCATACTCAATCATACCGGGATGAATACCGTCAGTACTAGATTTCTGTTTCATAGAAGTAATTACACGTCTTTATGTACCGTCTACATTATACATAAGTGGTTAAAATTCATTAAATAAGTTTAGGTTATCAGAATCGATCATATTAAAATCTAGATTATCTTGAGCGACGTGAATACTACCATGAATTTCATTGATACTGTCGATAAAGTAATTATTAAATTGCTGTGTTAAACCTACGTTACCTAATTTTGGCAGGATCCCTGCCAATATACGAATATTGTTTTTGTTGTTGTTGTTTTGTATTCTCAAAATCTCTGGGTTATAGTATATTCTCACAATGGAGATTCTGTCAGTATTTGGATTTTCCCTGCTCTAGTTCACTTTTGAGACTCTCCAGTGTTATACTGCTTCTTATTCCACTAAAGGATTCTGGCCTAATAAAAGGTATTCTATCTCCCTTCTCCCGTTTTGGCGAGATTATCTGTTATTTCCTTTCTTGTCACTTGCTTGGCTCATTTAGTTTGTGAAGCTGAGCTGATAATATTTGAGTTACGCGCCCTGATGGCTGCTTGGCTATCAGAGATTGTGATAATCTCTTGCTTTTCGTAGCTTCTATCAATGTTGAAAACTCTATGTTTGTTTCGATTGTTTGTTTCTTCAGATTGAGTGGCAGGTGGGAGATGGTGGAAAATTCGCTGCTTAAGGGGAAGGCTTGCAGTGAAGCCAAAGAAGTTTCTTTTTTACAAATTTGCCGTATTTTTCAAATTACTAATATGTAGGTATGTCAGAAATTTGAGTACAGAGTGAAAGTTGTTATCAATTGTTTTTCTCCTTTTTTTTATAAATTTTAAAAAGTTCGAGAGAATTTCCTGCCAACCCCTATCGGCATCACAAACTTAAATCTAGCCCTACACATGGCGAAGGTTTTCTAACAGATGTGGATTTATATCCGAACTTTAATTTTCGGCATATCTTTTGCCAAACTATTCCAAACTGCTTGCTGTATCTAAAATTATTTCAAAATAATGCTAGTGCTAACTTCATAAGGTTTATTGAACGTTCAATGCGTAAGACTTGCAACTACTTGTCACAAATATTTAAATTAAAAATTGAAAACTTTTAACGAGGTCAGCTAGGGTGAATCATTCTGTATATTTATTTATATTGTGTTTATGGTGTCAAACATGACCATTATTACATCAAAACCAATATTTATGAATGTGAAATCGTCATCAACACTTGAACATTATTCGCCCAGTGACAAAACTGTAAATCATTTAGCAAAATTTCTATAAACATCCGGATTTCTTGTGAAATACTTACACATCTACATACATACGTACATACGTTGTCAATGGAGGCTTTGTTTATGAAGTATTTTAAGTATTAATTCGGCCGGAGGTTGTGAAATGTTAGTATACGATTAATCTATAAATTTGATAGGTGGAAATAAGGAATTAATTAGTAACTATGCTTATAAAAGCCATTAATCTGTATGATTAAAATTACCTTTATGTAAGATACTAAACAATAATCCCTTCTTCCTTACATTTTTTTTTAATTTTTCCGAAAAGTGTTACACAAGAGGTACTATATGTTAATATGTGCGCCAATTCTCAAGTGTTTACTGCCCTTATTTAGGGCGCTAGACGTGAAATAAAATGGGAAAAATCTGACTTTTTATGCCTTATTACTTCTTTAGTTTGGCTCCATTTTGTTTTTTACCAAGGGAAATATGTTCAAATAACATTGTATTTTTATTATCATGCAAAATAAGTCGCCTAACAGCAATTTTATTTTTTGCTTTAAAGTGTACCCAACAACCTTAAAATCGAGATAAATTAGTATATGTATTTTTATGACCTTTATGTACTTATTCTATGTTGCTGATACAAACAACATGCATGCTGTATACCGTTAGGTAAAATTGATCATGTTCTACAAACATTCAATTCCTATCATCATAGATTAAAATTTGCTGTTGGAACAGATAATCAAAATTTCATAAATTTTTTAAATTTTAACATAATACATAATAACACGAATATAAAAACAAATTGGTACATATAAGACACTAGTATAAACAGACACTTAAACCACTTTTCATACACTTCGGTAAATTAAAAAAAAGCGTAATTAATAGTTTAGTTGATCAGACTATTAAATTACCACATCCTGAGTTTAGGAAAGAGAATTTAAGCAAAGTTAGATCAATTCTAGACAAAAATAGTGGTCCCAAAGAATTTTACGAAAAATTAATAAAAAAACGAATACATAAAATATACAACACAGGCACTAAAAAACAGTAAAATATATCACACAATTCCATACATCGACCACTGACGTGACAAAATTAAATAGGAATTTAAAAAATCAAGACATAAAGATTACATTTACACCAAACAGTAACAAACAGTTATTTACAAATTTAAAAACTAATATTAAAAAAGATAATCAAAGTAATGTTGTATATAAATTAGAATGCAATGACTGTGATAAATGTTACGTAGGTCAGACTAGACAATATTTAAATAAACGACTTTATAATCATCAATACACTGTAACGCATAACATAACCGGAGATACTGCTTTGTCGAAGCATTCCAAAGAATTACGACATAACTTTGATTTTGAAAAAGTTAAGATTTTAAAAAAGAAAATGGTTATAAAAAAAGATTAATACAGTACAACCTCGATAATCCGAACTAATTCAGCACGACACTGTTCGGATTAGGCTTTTGTTCGGATTAAAGAAGAGTATTGAAAAAACAACAAATCAGCTCAAAAGTAATATTTATTCTACAAAATAACATTAAAATTTATTATTTAAGAAAAAAATCTTTAATTGACTTTTGTTTCAAGATATTTGATTTATTTATGTAGAGTTTCATCGCTTTTTCTCGCATCTGCCTTAGTAACAATATTTGATTCATTGGAATGTCATTTTTCTATGCCCATTGAATACAAATACATAAATGGCAAGAATTTTCTTAAACAAATAGCTGTTTATTCTACCTAATCGTATAACAACCGACGTTTCGATGAGTCGCTCATCTTTTTCAAAGGCTACAATAACAGTTGATTTTTTATAATTGGAGAATTCTATATAAAGTTATAACTTACTTTAATACGGTAAAATATGGTAAAACATTGTTGATTAAATTCTAAATTCAACCATTAAACCAATTAGGTTGAAGAAGCTAACATATATGTTAGATGTTAAATATCGAATAGGAGAAAATTTTTTTGTTTGAAAATTTAAAAAATTGAAATGTTAAAATATTAAAATAACATGTTTCCTATTTGTAAACTGCAGTGGGAATGAATATCAAAGTGTATGGTGGAAGAGCACGGCCGTGAAAAGTTGTTATTTATATGGAAAGAAAAAAAAATTCTTGTCTATGAAGTAATGTATTAAAAATCTATATGGTGGTTGTATATAGTGACGTGAATTTGAAATTACTCAAAAACCAAAAAAAATACATTCATTGTTTTGCTCTCCCCAATTTTTTAGTATCAGTTATTAGTCAAAAGAAGCACTTCATGTCGATGTTCGGAGTAGCGAATTTGAAAAGGTTTTTGTTCGGATTATAGAAACGAAATAGTTGTCGGATTACTGGAGGTTCCGATTACCGGGGGTTCGGATTATCGAGGTTGTACTGTATATGAAATGATATACATTGAAAAAAATAAAGCGGTCGATTTTAGAACAGATATTGAAAATTTAAGTATTATTTATAATAACTTAATCACCTAGTCACACCTGAATTTTATCAAATTAAGCTCTTGACTAGGTATTTTTGCCATGTTTTTCCCTAGTCCTTGAACAGAATTGTTAGAGCTTGACAAAAAATACAGTGATATGAGGATTTTTGTGATTATAAAGTTGCATTAAAAAAATATCTTAAATTGTCCACGATATTGTAAACATAATCCTATATATTACTGAATTTCTTTGTCTGTAGATAATTTTGTTGATAGGAATGGCTAGTTGTTTACTAATAAGCACGAATTAAATGTCAATTTTATTCCACTGAAGAAGTTGTGTAACGAAAACCTAATAAATTGTAAAGGTTCTGGAATTGAACTTTAATCGAATTAAAAATGTTATAATGGACCTAGAAGTGGACAAATAATAATGTGCTTTAGGAGAAAAATGAATAAAAATAAAAATATCGTTATGCAAGTATGTATGTATGTATATAGATATATCATATACTCGCACATATCTACAATCTTTAATACTCATGCATACATTCCCGTGACTGCACAGAAGGATTTGCTGACTATATACCTAATCTTAAAATTTAAATCCATTTGCTTGCTTAGCAAGATTCTTTAGCAACACTATGCGCTACGTCTTGACGGTTCTCGTTTATCGTCATGCGAATAGAACGTTACACATTGCAAGCAACGCATTCGGATGACTCGACCGGGCTTGGGTGCTTTCACGACGGACGAAGACGATAAGCTGGTCAAATAGACTCGCTTTATCATAATTTAAATATTGCGCCCTAATACTCCATATTCAATACGATCTGTATACGTGTGATGATTTTAAAGATGTTTTTTTTCCCCTGACGGTTAAACGCAGCTCAGCTGTGAATGTGCTCATTGTTTGGTGAAGGCATTTTACATCGATAAAATTGCAGTGTATTTCGCAATTATTTATTTGCTTTTATCATTCATTTTGGATATTTTTTAATCTTTATGAGAAGAAAGTAAACAGTTTTTAGACGATACTTAGAACTGATACTTTTTAAGATTATAAATGCTGTAAATTCTAAATCTAAGTACAAACTATTCCGACATAAAAGTATTTTTTAAATTATATTTATTTTGTAATTATTTGTTGAATGATGTAATGGAGTTAGGCACAAAACGTAGTCTACATACACCAGTATTCATCACAAGTCAACCATTAAAAAAGAAGATTTCAAGTATATGAATGAATCTAATAGAATTGTTATAATTAGTATATGTATTTTTATTACCTTTTTTAACTTATCTTATTTTCCTGATAGTTTTTCCACTTTTTTAGGTCAATTATAACACTCCAATTCGAACAAAGATCAAATTTATTCCAAAACCTTTACAATATAACCGGGTTTTCGTTACAACTTCGTCAGTGGAATAAAATTGCCATTTATTTCGTGTCAAATTATAAATAAATAATTAGTTATGCCTATCAACAAAATTATCTACAGACAAAAGAAATTCAGTGATATATAGGATTATGTTTACAATATAGTGGACAGTGTAGTAGTATAGTGTTTTGAAATGTAAATTTATAATCATAATAATAATAGATCAATTTTGGACAAAAATAGTTATCCAAAAGAATTTTACGAGAAATTAATAAAAAAACGAATACATAAAATATACAACACAGGCACTAAACAAAATATTAAAATATATCACACAATTCCATACATACTTATGTGACAAAATTAAATACGAATTTAAAAAATCAGATATAAACATTACATTTACACCAAACAATAACAGACAGTTGTTTACAAATTTAAAAACTAAGATTAAAAAAGATAATCAAAGTAATATCGTATATAAATTAGAGTGCAAAGACTGTAATGAATGTTACGTAGGGCAAACTAGACAGTATTTAAAAAAACGACTGTATAATCACCAATACACTGTAACGCATAACATAACCGCGGAAACTGCTTTGTCTAAGCATTCTAAAGAATTACGACATAACTTTGATTTTGAAAATTTTAGGATTAAAAAAAAGAAAATAGTTATAAAAAAGATTAATATATATGAAGTGATATACGTTAAAAGAGAAAAAAATAACGCGGTCAATTTTTGAACAGGTATAGAAAATTTAAATATTATTTATAATAATTTAATCAGGCCTGAATTTTATAAAATTAAGCTCTTGACTAGGTTTTTTTGCCATGTTTTGCCTAGTCCAGAATTGTTAGATCTTGACAAAAGATACATTGATATAAGGAGCATTATTATTATGATTATAAATTTACATTTCAAAATATTGTAAATTGTCCACTATATTGTAACCATAATCCTATATATCACTGAATTTCTTTGTCTGTTGATAATTTTGTTCATAGGTATGGCTATAGTTATTTATTTATAATTTAACACGAAATAAATATCAATTTTATTCCACTGACGAAGTAGTTTGTGTAGTGAGTAGTAGTTTGTTCGAATTGGAGTGTTATAATTGACCTAAAAAAGTGGAGAAACTATCAGGAAAATAAAATCATTGTTATAATATAAAACTAATAATATCTAATTCTTGACCAAATTAAAACTCTTCAACAATAAATAAAAAAATCCTTAATTAATGCACATAAGAAATCTCACAAGTCTAAATACGAGCTAATAACAATAAATTAGTACTTTGTAACACCACCATTGTTGGCGGATCACTGAGGAAGAGAATGAAGTTGCTTTGGACATTATACAGTTAGATTATTTGCCAGGAAAGATGTATGCTGGGGATCGTGGTTTTGTTACAGTATCCAACCTTCGCCGAGCTCCAATTTGTTGGCACTTCGAATAAAATTTGCCATCAAAATACTTGTCCATAATAATAAGCAGGTTAATCTTAGTTTCATTCGTAAATGGCACCTTATCCCAGAAACTCGGTTCCTCATTTTCATACTTTTGAACAAATTTCAATATCTTGGTTCTGTTTACTTCACTAATGTGGGGTTTACGCCTAGCACTGCGTTCATTCTACCCAGGTTTTTATAAGAACTACGAACACATTTTGTGTGCACAACCTTTTCCAATTCTAATTCCATATATTGCGCTATTTTAACTGCATTATTTTTCGCATTTTGCTTAATCTTCTTAAGGATATACTGTTTCACCCTCACGGAAAGTAAAGATGGACGACCACTACGCGATTTATTCTTTATTGTACCGGTATTATTATAATTGCGTAAAATTGCTGGAACAGATGGTCGAGGCTTACAATTTTTGAAATTTTTGCTAATAATTTGCTTTCTTTTTTTAAATTTAACGATTAATTGAAATACTAGAATACTTCTTTTTAATTGTTAACTTGAGATTTATTCTGGCGTATGTAGACTTTTGTAAGTAACTGTACCTCTTTAGTCTCTTAAAAACTAGGTACGTGGCCTACAAAAGAAAACGCAAGATTGCTTTAAAAGAAATATTTTATTTTTCAATATAGTTTTCTGCTAACTCAACGCACTTATTTCAACAATATTCCAAATTAGACTTATCTTCATTGTAAGTCGATGAATCCAAGTCGTTGAAATAGTTATTTATAGCAGAGATAAGCTCGGAATTGGACAAAAATCTGTTTATTGCTTCTAAGTAGTCGACCAAGATAATTCGATGAAAATCCCAAAATACAGTTATCATAATCCTGCTGACAAAATCGTTCTTCCCTTTTTTGCTGGCGGATAACCTTTGTGCGTAATTGTTTGGATTGTTTTTTTCGTTTCGGAAGTGTCATGGTGGACTAAGATTTCAGGTTATATATAATATTATCGCAAACTACCTCTTTAATTCGGAGGACGAAACTGAAACGACCCAATCACATCAGAAAATTTTTGCTTTGGAGGGAGATTTAAAAATGCAATACTATAAGAAGCAATACATACACTCAATTAGTTCTAAAAAGAACAGTTCTATTATAAAAACCTGAGAAACGTTCAGCTGATATGAAAATATGGCGACCGCCTAGTTTAATCCTGGGCAGTCATGCAGTTGTAAGAGTTGTCAATGTCTTGGGAATTCACATATCCGTTTAGATAAAACCAAGCTTCTTTAATAAAAAAAAGGCTGGCTCAATATTTCATCATTATTGATATTGTTATTAAGCCAATTGCAATACGTAAGTGTTTTTACATAATCTGCTGGAAGCAGTTCGTGAAATGTTTGCATTTTATAAGACAGCATTCGAAGATATTTTTTAAGAAGAGTATGTGTCGTTCCAGTTTTCAAATTTAATGGCTGTGATGTCTTGCTTCTTCAATGACTTTTGCATTTCTACGAGGAGGTTTATTTGGTCTTGGTCTGTGGTTTACAGTACCAGTTTCTTCGAAACACGCTATTATTCTTAATACTTCAGTGGAAAGGTTGCTATTGTGGTTATGGCTTCTTTGTAATTATATATGGAATAATGCCATTTTCCATTTGCGTTATGCTCACCATTTCGAAAATAACATTTTGCTATATTCCTGTTACCATGTTCCAGAGTAAACTTTTTTTGTAATATAACTCGATAGGTAATGTATGTTTTGATTTAAGTCAAACTTCTGTTAAATAAATAGTAAATCATGACATTTATAAACCGACTTAAAGACTACGGCTTATTTTCCCCCCTATGTAATATCGGTCTATGAACAGCCAATTACGACGCTACCTTGTGGCGGTAAAATTTTAAATTACTCCGAATTAAAAAACAAAAATTAGAATTTTTAAGATATACATAATTCTAATAATTTAAAAGATAGAAAAGTATACAATCATTAATCACTTATTCATAAATAAATAGTAAATAATACTGACAAACGGAGTGTATTTGATGGATTAATTAAATACTGACACATTTCACAGTCTCACATCACTGCCTTAGATCTTTATCAATTCCGCGAAGGATATTTTGGTAAAACGATAAGATTTCGCTAGGTACAGTAACACCTATGTTAGTTCCTATGTACTTTACTAAATAAACATCCTAAAAACATCAATTCCTCGCGACAAATTATCTCGCAATTTGAACTTACACTAATATTTTATTAATAACATTTGTAAGTGGTAGCATAAAACACAGGTACTTATATACAACAGCCGGATATCTAGGATTGGATCATCACAAAATCTGATAAAATAGATTAGCTAAATCCAAAGTGCTTTAAATTGATACACGTACGATGATAAAGTTTATTTTTACGTAATCTGTTTTGAGTATCAAAATAAAACGGCGCGAAAAAATTTCAATGCGATCTTAGCGTGTCCTTAAGTTAAATGCCATAAAAATAAAATTAAACAAAATCTTTCAATATACATATGTGGTGATAAAAATTTGATTTGTGTCGAGTTTAAAAAAGGTCAAATAACTTCCACGTCATCAATTCCATTGTGGATTCTTTATATTATCCCTGTGTATCAGATGGAAGCCATTTTTTATCGTCCTCTTGTAACTAATTAACCTCGGGTGACATCGATGGGGCACCAAATGCAAAGGTAGCTTCCGTTGACCCGTATAAAAGCATGAATATGTATCGCCCGCTAACAAGACAGCTGTGTTGGCATGTCCATTATGCGCAATGAATAAATATTTATTATCGCCGAGATAGTTTTCTTTTTCTTTCGTTTCCAAATGTCATGTCGGTGCCTGGCACACCGTTCATTGTAAATGTAAACGAGATTTCTGCAGTCTAGTATAACCACTGATAACGGTTGAGTTATACCGGATGGATCGCCACCATAATACAGTGGTCCTTCGAAGATAAATTATGTATTCTAATGTTCTTACCTGTTATTTTTCGAATTTTTGTACAGTATAGACAATAGTGTGTAAACCAGAGTAATTAAATTTATCTTTTTGTGCCAGAAAAATGCCACATTTAGTTGTTAACAAGCAATGGAAATGGTATACAAGCTTTATTTACATAGTTTTACGAGATATTCCAATCATCTTGGATGTAAAGTATAGCAGTACTATCACCACAAGTTACAACTTGATTATTATCAATTTCTGAATAATTATTCCTACTATCATTGTAACTAGCTAACAAGGGGAATACCAAGGTTGTCCAACACGGATATTGATGGGTGTACATATTTGAAATAAAAGTAAAAAATATTAAGAATGGTAAGATGCAATTAGTATGTAGAATATAAATCCAAAAAATTTTTGTTCAATTACGACGCGAATGCCAAAATTAATATCTCCCTTATAAATTGTAATACGCGCCTATGAATCGAGAATATGTTCACTTAGATCGAAGTAACGCAAGACATCGCAAAAACAGCTGTCGATGTTATAAAAACTACGAAATAACGCTGATGTGTCAGTTTTTTTAAATAGCTTTGAATGAAGAGTTGAATAATATCAATTTAATTACGTATGAAAATACTATCTGAGACTAATTAATAAAGGAACTTTTACTTTAAATGTATCCAATCTATGGAATTACTTTAAACAACGATTGAAAATCATTTAACTGTAGTAAAAGTAAAACTATTGTTGTGAAATAGAATAGATTCTTAGTTGCAATTTTTGTAATCCTAGTCGTATTTTCCTTTTTATTAAAGAATTGTTGGTTGCATGTCTGCAACATCTACGAACATTCAACATTCGAAACAGACTGAATCTGATTGGGCGTTGCACACATACTAAATATCGCCTAGATATTTTTGTAAAACAGTAGCGTGACTAAATATTTTATAACTATCTTGGTCATTTTTTTTCTCTCGTCTGGGAAGGAATTTGCGGAAAATATTTTGGATTTAAGTTTAATAAAATAATATCTTTCCATTTTTCATAGTCTTTATTTTTATTTAAAATACACCCTGTATATGTTATAGAGGGACCTCCTTTGAGTACCCAGGTCCTAACGCGCCCTAATTTCTGAGAAAAATCAACGTTATTTGGCGCGTTCTTTATATACCGTTAATGTGAGTCTTCGCACAAATAAGCGATCGTAGCGCAGAGGGCTCGATGTACGTCTAAGACCCTGCTGACTCGCATTCGGTTCCTGCCAGAAATTTTTTTCTCATCAAGATTCGTGCCAGACAACCCTGGTGTTCCCGTTGTAAAAGCATGAAAAAAACCATTCGATTATTCGGAAAATTCTGTCTCTAAACGAGTGGCTGAGAGAGAGAGAGTTTTGACTTTTCGCAAAAAAAAAATGAAAAAATTAAATCGCCAGCAGCAAGTTATAAATGTAAAAATTGGCAGAAAATGCATTGATCCATTAACAGCGTAGAAAGACCATCTTAATATTCGAAGAAAGTTTTTGTTTGAGTACATGTGAACAAACATGTCTCTAACATCTAGAAAATATGTTCAAACGCTTCAAACGGAATTGCTACATCGCAAATTCAAAATCAAAAACTAAAATGAAGGAAATATATATCAAACAACTAACAAAAAAATATTCTTCAAAATGAAGCTAATCAATAAATTGTTTATGAATCAGATTTTCTTAAATTATATAGAAGGCTTTTGTCATATTTGGTAAAATTATTTGCAAGTTATAATGACAATAATACTTTGTACTACTATATTGAACATCTGTTACAAGCATTTATTGCAGTGACATCTGTTGATCATATTGCATCGTTTCAATGAACTTCTTGCTTCTTAGTCTGAGGCATCCGTTTTATTTTGGTATGATTAGTCCCAATCCTCTTCCTTTTTAAAATCACCTTTTGACCTTCTTAAACGGTGACTATTTCTTCGTATGGTATTTACAGACTCAGTTTTTAGCCAATACGACTGACGATTTTCTTGATCTTCACCTGTAATTTTTGCGGTTTTCCACCTTTACTGATCATCCTCATTTCCATATTTAGTATACATTGCTACCATTATTTGACTTTCTTTAGCATCTTTCCCCGATGCTATTAATTTTTTTTTTGAATTATTTAAAATTTTCAGCAAAATTGCCCTCAAATAAAAGAGGAGCTGGTAATCTCACATCTATGTTTCTAGATCTACATGCTTAGTATTTATTTTCTTTAACACAATATTCCTCTTTAATTAGATCATATTACATATGGGCATGGTCTAAGTTGCTGTTTTGAGGTTAAAAGCTGGTAATACAGTAAATTATGTGCTGGCACACACTTGTCGATGTTTTTAACTACAACTACAATTGAATAATGCTCACCTTAGACTGTGTTCTTCGTCTTGGAGCCTCGTTACTACTACCCTAATGCACCTTCACCATTTTATCAAAGTTATAATCAACCGTACATTTCTTGCAATTGTAATCGAAGATTTGTAAACTTTCTGTTCACTTGATACGTTTAGATCAAATGTCGAAATGTCGTGTATGAATACTTTTCTTTGGCATATGAGAAATCAGAATTCCACTTATAGTGTACAGGATTTTACTTGAATGTTCTGAACTGGTTTTTGGGGAAACATATTTCATGTGATTTTGTCACATTTGACATCGCTTACAAGAATTTGGCTGGAAGAATAAGGGGTCAACGAGCTCAAGATAGGTGCCTGATCTTTCTTTTGGTATATCGTTTATCATTCCTTCACATGTCTTCTTTATTCTAGCAGTTGATTTGTTCAATCACATCCTGAAATAATATTGAATTGACTAGTGTTCCCTTTCCATGCAACACTGATTCAACATCAGTCTTAAGTGGTTAAGGCTCACTCCTGTGACTTTTATATTAGGCATGGACTCACACCCTACTATGAAGATTAGCTCTATGGACTGCTTCAAGTCCAATATGGGAAAATAAATAATTACTGCTAGTTACTCCAATTGCCACCTCGTAGAATTTCCAGAATGAGATTTAATACCACCTTGGCTGTATGCAACACCTAGGTATCCATGTATATCTAAGAAAACAATTTTTGTTTTTATATCTTTATATCTATTAATACGACATTCGATATGCACTGGCCGTACGCTTATTGAAGAATGAAAAGCAATTTTCGTGATTTATATACTTACTGATTGGTTTTACAAGTTGATTACGTTAAACAATAATATCTTTATTGCTTAGTATTATCGGCGATAAAGAAAGCACACTTTGGCACACAGAGTAATCTATTATAATTTAGAATTTAGAAACAGTTCATGCAAAAGATTAATGTTGTATATACTAATATGTACTATACTTACCTACACACTGTCGTGTGATAAATAAAAACGAAAAACAATACACTAGTTGCTCTACATAAAGGTCATTGTGCTGACTATAATTACCTTTAAAATGGAAACGAATCGATTTGGTTTAAAGTTCAGTATTGTTCGAAACAGCAACGTTGTTTGCATTGCTAGGTTTTGCAGTAGGTATATGTGCATAAATTTTAAAACTACTCATACTTCTAAACTTTCTTAATATATTTACATACATATATTCGAGGACTTTAATTTTTCTTACGTATCAAAAACCTATTGCGAACAATTTCCAGATTAAGTAAGAAACAATTTTTTTTATCAGAATTGTTGTCCTTAATTTAATTTATATTTGATGGATAACTAACACTGGACAGTTACTGGCATCCTCTGTGGTATTGTTTTCAATGACTTTTTTATTCGATCTTTTACTTTCATGTAAAAGTATTTGCATTTGTTCCTCTGCGTTCTTGGCACCGTCTCCACATGAAATCCATTCAACCATTGAACAGGTTGAAATGCTCATCTTGAATGAATCTACTAAATCTACTAAACTAGACTGAACTATTTTGCAATAGCGTTGTTAGAGCTTGAAACTTTTGGATTTTGGATAGGAGTGCCAAAACTAAAAGCATCGGACAAGCAGAAGCAAGAATTAAAGGTAGCAGAGAAGGAGACAGCGGTTTTGACATATTAAGAGTGCTTATATTTAAACTTTTATGTTGGTAACTTTCAGTGGCAAGTAAATTCTCAACATTAGAGTAGGATGGGAATAAGCCCATCCCTAAATTGTAATGCAGTGCTAGTGACTGATGTAGGTTCCTTTGGCATCCATACAAAACATGGTTGGCATCCTCTGGTTAATAAGTTAAGTTCTCAAAACAGTCTTTCGAAGTTGCTACAATTTACGCATTTAGGTTCTTACAAGCATTTCGTTTCGCTGGAGTTCTTATGATTTCCACACATATCAAACATTTTTTTATTTCCTTTACACTGATTTTTAGTATGTCCGAATCTAAACCACTTAAAGCATTATATCACTACTGGGATGTAGCATTTAATCTCAAATGGAGATTTGTAAACAAGGATATGTTTGGGCAAAGCTTTCCCCGAGAAAGCTATTGATACAGTTTTAGTGAGGATGAATAGCACCTCATCTTTGTCATTGATTGATCTTCTGCTGAATCGGTGTGCGTTCAACACCTAGCTGTCACTACACCTTGTGCACATGTTAATTGCCTCTACAACTCCTCGAATAACACCTCTAAGGGTTAGAAGATGCAAGTATATTTGATATTCGTTAACAGAAAACTAAGCAACACTTCAAAAATTTGAATATTTCAAAACAAAATATTTCATCTACTTATTGGTCAGAATCTCATTCTCATCCTTACAATTGTTGGTAACTACCTCAACGGCAGAATGGTTAAGTATTACATGTAAACGACAACATTTCATTGATACTGAGGATCATTTCTTTCCCAATGCACATGACCGACACACACCATGTTTTGGAGGGTTTCTCCAATTATCAATGGATGCTTTTGGTCCAAAAACAGGCTACGTTCAGTGTTAGTATTCTAAGGCACACAACCCACATATTGTCAAATTTACCACATTCGGCACTTCGCCGCATTCGCACTCAACATCATCATCTGCTACTTCGCCAAGGTAAATTTTTCCATTCCAGCTTCATTCCTTGTGAGGGTTACTGATGTAGGGGATGTAGTTTTGGGCGTTTCTAAGTTGACCGATCTCATAAAACTTTTTCTGGACTTCAGATTTGAACTTTTCCAAATACTGGACACAGTATAATCTTGGTATGGTAATGGTAGTGGGGTAGCTCTCATGCAGCCAGTGATTCTTCGGCAGGGATGTTTGAATCTACCTAGGTGTCTGCATTCCATTTAAACACTCGTTTGATGAACAAAAAAACCAATGTGACTTGAGGGTGGGCAAGTATTAGAGCACACTAAGATACTTCGGTGTAGTTCTTAACCTCCTTAAAAAAAAACTTCAATAACGTAATACCATCGTTTACAAAATTGGGAAAAAATTGGATGTTAATCGCTCCTTGTGCTGTTATGGAAAATTTGATGAACACACACACACACATTCACAAATCTATCCAAAAACCCGTAGCAAAAGATCTAATGTTATGATCAATTTCAATCAAATATTTCTAAAAATATTTCTTGGTTGTTTTTGCGATAAAAGTCACGCATTGGTTTGAACTTGCTGAAACTATCAGCAGATTATTTGCAATTTGTGTTATTTATACATTACATTCCCGTTGAGTGCTTAAAGAAATTAAAGAATCAAAAAGTAACACTAAAAAAAGGTGCTCCAAATATCACAAGCGCAAAAATTGAACTTCGAAATAGTGATGACTGAATACAAAAAATTATTAGTCTACGTTTGATATATTATACGATGATGAACGTTATTCCTTGTATCTATTACTTTTCACTCTACCAAAGTGTGTTTTTTGTCGAGATAAGAAATTAAATTTACTTTATTTGGATTATATTTTACGTGGAAGTTTTGTAATACAATTGTTAGCGATGCTTGGTGATTGTATTTATTTGCTTTTGAATTATCGCATTTATCAGGAAGTACTTATCTCGCAAGTTGATTTTAAACGAAACTTATTGTAACCCATTACTGGCTATTATAACACAGGAAACGTTGGAAAACTAATGCAAGATAATGACTACCCGTATAAGTATTTTAAACTTATTTCATTTTGCATATATTTAAACTGTTATAAAGCTAAACAAAACTGATGTATAAATATTTGTACAATCATTTTACAGACGATTTCTTTATATTTATGTAAACAAGACAAAAAGTATAATTTGCCATATTAGGAATAAACTATTTTTCTTGGATACTTGCTCCACTCCCGACATTTCGAAATAGAGTCTAACTTCAACTGCTTTATGTTTTTATTGTTTTCAAGATTACATCGAGACAATACATAACAAGAATGTAGCACACACTGCTTTGTTCACATGTCTCACAACTAAAAATAACTTCATCATAAATTTGGAGCCAAGTTAGAATCCAGTTTACTTCGTTTCTTTCTGTTTTGAATTGGTGTTTTGATTTGATTCTGACCAAACATGTCATAAGACGAATTCTTATTGTTTGGTGAAATTTATCCTCCAGCAATATTTACCTCATATTTTTTTTCTCAATAATTAATTGATACATATTTTTTTATAAATTTCAGAATGGACATTCACAAGTTACCGACAAGTGGTCATGGGATCCACCGGATACGAGCCAACCAAGACAAGCAAATGTTAATGCAAATACTATCGAAGACTTGAAAAAACAAGTTTCGGATTTAGAAAAGGAAAAGAGAGAACTCATTGCCAGTCTCGAACAGTTGGATCTGGATTGCCAACAAACCACCGAAAAAGTTATCAATTTAAAAGACGAGCTTCAGAACGAATTCGATAACTTGAAAGTGGAACATGAGTCGCTTCTGGAAGAACGGGAAAATCTTCAAAAAGACAACGTTGATAAATCTAGATCGCTACAACAATTGCAAATTGAGAAGACGAAATTGCTAAAGGAATTGAAGAAATCTAAACAGACAGATAATAATGCGGATTTAAGGAATACAATAGAGGAATTACAGGAGACAAATTTACGATTAAAGAAGGAATTGGAGGAAGTTGAAAGAAGTTCGGATGCGGGGACAGAGTTATCAAAACACATCGAAGAATTGGAGTTAAAATTGAAAGAATACGAAAATTGTCATTCCAATGATCGCCAAGAATACGAAAAATTAGCTAGGATATTGCAGGGGTATGAGGAGCAAGTAAGAACGTACAAAAATCAATCGGAGGAATTTCAAAAAGAAAATGAAAAATTATTAGAACGTGAAAACGCGATAGTTACAGAATTATCCGCGTTGAAAGGTACCTTGGATAAAAGTAAGGGAGATGTGCTAAAATCAACGAAAGAAATTCAAGAAAGATGTTTGAGTTTCCTAACTGATTCGTTCAAGAAATTCATGGATTATCCTTTACCAATCGAAACTAGTGCATTGGATGAAAATTCGTTTATGGCCGCCGTTGAATCTACTATGAAGATTTTACTCGACCTCAAGTGGAAGACTGAAACTTTAAAGAAGGAAGTTGATGATATGATGGAAGAGAAGACTAGAATTTTAACTGAGAAAAATCACGAAATCAATAAACTGCTTGAGAATTCTGAAGTACTTAGTCAAGAGGTTATAACTAAAACGCAAGCTTTGAAAAATTACGAAGAAGAAAATACCGAGCTTATCAAGAATAATGATGATTTGATCAATCAGTTGGAAATGTTTAAATTTAATACTAGAGAGCTTCATACGATTTCCGAATCGAATGAAGATAATTTGCTCGTTTTAGAGTCACAATTGGAAAAATCTAATAAGAAAGTTAAAGAATTGGAAATGACAATTTCAGATTTGGAAAATTCTAAACAAGAGGCTACGCTTGAAGTTCAAACGGAGTTGGATTATATAAAGAAACAATTAAATTTAACAGGCACTGAATTGAGCCAATCTAAAAATGAGTATCAAAAACTCTCCGAAGATTATAACCAATTACAATTGGAGCATGAAGATTTGCAAAAAACTTACGCCGAAATTAAAAGCTCCTACGATAAATGTTTCAATGAAAGGGAAACGTTAAATAGTGCAGTTGATAAAATACAAACAGAATATGAGAATACAGAATATAAGTACAGCGAAATCAATATAAACATGGAAACTTTAAAAGAGGAAACCGAGACTTTGAGGGGAGAGATTAATACCCTGACAAAATCCAATAAAAAATTAGAGATGTTGAATTTGGATTACGATAGTAAAAATGAATTAATACAGAACGAAGTAGATGACTTAAAACAACAATTGATATCAGAAATTGAATTGCGGGAACAACAGGAAATCCAGATTCGAAATTTGACAGAGAAATTGCAGAATGCAAAGATGTTAGAGACTTCCTGCAAATTACAAAATGATACATTAAGTAAGGAATTGAAAGCTATTTCCGAATCCCACCAATATTTAACGATGAAATATGAAAATTTGATGGAAGCTTTTAAGGAAACTGAAAATTATCTGAAAAAATATGAAGAGGAAAATGTAAAATTGCTCGACAAATGCACTGAACTAGATAATACGAAGCAAGTAAATGGAGAGTTGGTAACGAATGTAGATAAAGTGAATAAGATTAATATTGAGCTTACTGAGAAATTGAAAGTATTGGAAGAAAATTTATCAAAATTGCAAGAGGAGAATAGCAACATCAAAACGAACGACACTGATGGAAAAACCGCTTTGGAAAAAGAGTGTGCCGACTTAAAAATGCAATTAGCAAATTCCAATCAGCAAATATTGGATTTATCAAATGAAAAACAAAATTTATTTGTCCAGTTAGAAGATTTAAACAAGACCTTATCCACCAACTCACTAACCATCAAAGACTATACCGAAAAGATTGCGAATTTGGAACGATTTATCCAAGAACTCACCACCTCTAGAAATGAAATGGTAAATTTCGTCAATACCAAACATCAAGAAAATATCCAATACCACAATGAAATTCAACGCCTTAATCAAGTCCTTTTAATTGAAACGGAAAAATGTAGCCAATTGGAAAATGACCTGAAAAACACGGAAGAATCCAAAAATTCAGAAATAAAGCATGACGATAAAGTTACATCTTTACAAAATGACGTAGAAAAAATGAAAGAAGAAATGGAAAAATTAACCGATCAGAACGACTTTCTAAGAAAAAAATCGGAAATACTAGCTCAAAATTTACTAGAAGAACAGGCTAAAGTTCAACAAGTCATAGCGGAAAAGAACAACGCAATTTCGGAAAAAGAAGCATCTCTTTCGAGAGAACTACAAAGATTGAGGGCTCATCTGCTGGAGAGTGAAGAAGCCCATACCCAAGAAATGGTGCAAGCTGAGAAAAGAATCCAGGAAATGTCAGCGAAAGTAAACGAAATCGAACAGAGGGAAAAGGAATCCAGTACTCATTATACTTCCGTAAATATTAGGACCAATCAGCATGTGGAGACCCTGCAGAATCAGTTGCAAATGGTGACTAATCAAAGGGATGAATTAAGGAAGAAGATGTCGGATTTAGAAGATCAAGTTAGTAAACAAACGGCTGCCTTGTCTAATTTGCAGTTTGTTTTGGAACAATTCCAAAAAGGTATGCAACTTTATTATTAAAAATAGATTTTATATATTCTTTAATAGTCAACACAAAAGAGAAGCAAACATGTATGTAACAGTTTTAACACGAGGGCTGGTGAGTTGGCGGACCCATAGCACACACAATAAATGCCTTTCCTTGTTATCTCTCACCATTTGGTTTAAGAACTGTCAGTAGCCCTATACGAACTATATCAGATCCTAGGTAACCTGCTTTTCTGCGTTTTTGGTCGATCAGGTGGTGGTAGTGCTGCAACATACAGTAGTCTTTTCTTCTTGTTGTGATTTTGCCCTAGTTCTTTCATGTCTTCATCTACATTGGAGAGATTGCATGTGTGATGCAACGGTGGAAAGAGTTCTGTCTGCTTCTTCTTCATTTTTATTCTCCTTCCATGAGATTATATCTTCTTCTTCTATAAAGATATAGCCCAACTCGAGCCTTGGCCACAGCATCCTCCCAGCATTTCCGTGGTTTGTCCACGCGTCTCTTTCATTCTTTGCATTCGTGCATTGAGTGCTCTCTTCGGCAATCTCTTGTCGCCCATTCTGATCACATGTCCGACCTATTGCAGTCTCTGCATTTTTATATATTCTGGAGCGTCTTTGAAAAGCTGGTACAGTTCTTTGTTTTATCCTATTCTCCACGTACCATATTCCTGTACTGGCCCAGTATTGTCCAGAATATCCTTCTCTCAATAATATCTAGTTTATTGCTTGATATTTTTGTCTGGGCCTATGGTTCCTATGGACCCATGCCATTGGTCTAATAATTGTTTTATAAATTCTCAGCTTTGATGAGAAAGTGCGACGTATGCTTCGTTTGCCTGCGTTATTCTTTTTAGTATTTTGACACCGTCTATCACTAGAGAAAATATAGGGATTTTGTTTAAGCAAAGGTGCCTGTCCTGTACGATGATGCCATCTCTTGCGTATGAACTTAACCGTTAACGCGAATTGCATGTCAATGAGCTATCATGACTTAATACATAACCTACTAGAGAAAAGATTTGGCCATAATAATGCGTACCGCCATTATGACATGCATTGATGACGTACTTTGTCTGTTATCGTAAACAGACTATACATAAGTCAATCACAAAGTATGAGAAGCATTCAAGCCTTTCCATGTTATCCATGATAATGTTTTGTATCTATGCTGGCCTGACTGTTCTTCTCTGTGTTACTACCTCTGTTTTAATTGGTAGTAGACATCTTATGCTCCTATTATGGGACGGTTTATTCACATCATCTGCATATGCAGCTAATTGATTTTAGCAAATTTTATTATTATCCAAAACTAGAAGCAATTAAGAAAACTAAACGAGATCTTTTAGCAACATAGATGGTATTTTTAATAATATCTCGTAAAGAAATAAAGAGCTTGTCTAGTTCGGCTAGTAAGAAATGTAGCCTAGGATCCTACTTGCAGTCTAATCGACATGACAGTAAAGTGTGGCATAGTGAAAATGTGGATGCAGCTGCTGCAGATTTAGCTACACTTCTACCGCAATTTCTAAATCTGCAATTTAACAAGCCATACTCGCGTCAAGTAATATAAATTGATTGAGTCGTTTCATTCAAGGAGACTGTAACAAGTATTATATTTAAACAAACGAAACAACATTTCAAAGATACTAAGACAACATAATAACTTTAGTATTTGTGTTTTACATAATTATATTCATTTATAGATAAAGAAAAAGATGTTTATCACGAAACAGAACGCATACGACGTCAAGTAAATGTAGAAAAACAAAAACAAGAGGAACTACAGAAAGAAATAGCCAATTTACGCAAACAGCTAGAGGAGAGCAAACAAGGATTGTTAGCTGCATCTCGTCTAAGTAATCAAGTCGAAACATCTAAACAACAAGTGGCTAACATGAAAGAGGAAGGTTAGTAATCGCTAAAATTGAAAAGCACGTGCCTGTTTGTTTGGAAACGCTTAGCACTTCTGAGAAATTTCATAATTTGTGTAATTGTACATTAAAGTTTTTTATTTACCACGTACATTGCACATATTTTAAACACTTCTGCTACTATTGTTTGTGAGACAGTTTAATCACGATGTTAATTATATTCAGCCATAGATATCTTGCTAGATAAAAATGCCTGGATGTGAAATATCAGCTGGTAATTCTGGGTTTGTTATATACCAGGGTATCAGTTGGTATTATCACATACAGTCATTCTCACTTCACTCGACTATATCATTTGAACCATGCTAATTTTTTAAATGTCATATTAATTCAATTGAATGTTGATTGTACTAAAACAAAAATAGGGATTAGTAATTAGTATTTAACTTTTATGTATTTTATAATTTAATAAGGTAGTAAATAATTTTCATTTTAACTACTGCAAAATTTTATGTAATGCAATGCATTTCGTAATAGCTTTCTGCGCAAATTTTGGAGAAAAATACTCATTACGAATGCATCGTAGAACTTCGACCTATTACATCCTGTATTATAAAAAAGACTCTATGTTTGCTTTTTTGCTGCAATATATTAAGTAGATTAAGAACGTCTCCATTAGGAATTATAGCGAATGCTTTTTTATATCACACAGGGTGTATATGTATGCCTTTCCTGTACTTTATGTATTGTTAGTGCAATTTAGTTGCAGCTTAGCTTTGTTCGATGATTATTGTGTATAAACATCAAACTTATACTGTTTTTTATGATTGATTCGAAATTATTATAACGAAGGCACAATCAAATTATCGAAATGTATTTAATACCGAAGCAGGGTGATGTGCGCTTTAGACGGCCAAATCTACAAATTTTGATAAGAGCAATATTAGGAAGTAGCACAAAACAGTACCTGTACTCAAATTTTCTATGATGACGAAGTCTATCGACTTTGTTGAGTACTTATTGTTAGTTTTTATTTCGTTGGGTTAGAGTGTTTGTGTATAAAGTTTTTATCTTTGCTGATATTAAAAATCCAGAATTACGCCCACTAATCGTGCATATTCTTAACCTTTAGTAGGTACAAGAAGTTTCCTAGAAACTTGAATCTCCTTAGAAAAAAAAATATCTTCATTGCAGACCACACTAATCAACTAAGTCGATGGGTCTCTTTACACAATTGATTTTCAAATAGTTAAATGCCGAACACATACGAGGAAGAGTGAAAAAGTCACCATCAATGGGTGTCCATTTTGCAAATTCTGTTGTTGTTTCAAGTTGAAAAATCTACTGAAAAAGGTTTTGTAATTTTTTTTGATAATTGTGAAGCAACTATGATCGATTGCCTAAAAAATGGTCAATCACTAACCATCTCAAGGGCAAGGAAACGAAACTTAGCATGTTGGCGAAAGGTGTATTGTTTTTGCAGGACAATGCACCTGCATACAAATCGTGTATCGCCATTACTTTTGGATCTAGAGTTGGAATTATTGGAACAACTTAGATTACTGACAAAAGAAATGGAAGTACATACATGATTTTTGGTGTAGTAAAAGTGGTGAAGGACTACTCGGCAAACTTTTTATATTGAAAAGGTTAGAGGTGATGATTTAATTGATTGAATCATAAGGAATTAGAACTTCACCCCCAGTCATAAACTCTCTCAGCGTTAGACTAGATATCTTTTTTTCTGACAGCTACTGAATAACTGAGCAATTTAACCAAGGATACCAAAACAGATTTAGTTTTCATTTTACAAATCCATATTACACATCACTTCTTACGCAGATTTCGATATAGGTTCGGTTCTTTCTACTATTTCTTTCTTAATAATTTTCGTAGAAGCAGATATGTTCCCCTATATCCTAAAATTTTACATACTTATAGCATCAACTCACATTGGTTGCAAACTTAATTGTAGGAAGAGAAAGCAATGGCCTGTGTAGGTTTGTTTGGTGCTGTTCAAGATCAACTTCAAGAGATCAGATGAGGTTGTATGTAAATGCATATGTACATATATTATGTATGTGCTGCATTGCTAACTACTACAGCTTGGCAAAGTTCAACTGAAACAGTGAGTCATCACGGCGCACGAAGGCGGAGCGAACTCGATGACCTCGTTATACTACTAGCGAAAAGTAAAGTGCCAGTATTTTATTTATATGTAGTACCTTGGTTGGCGCGGTTGACACGATGTTCCAGACATTTTGACCGGCACTATTACTATACGTGTGTGTGTGGGGCTCGTGCCACTATAAACTATTATTCGCCACGCCCATATCATCGAACGTACCAATCACAGAGTACTGCATGATGACGTGCTCTTCAAGACGGCAGGGCTTTTACGGTAATTGCATGTCATATCTTCGTTGCCTTATTACCGGAATTGACCCCGGCGTGGCCCAGCCCACTTGTGCTACTGCGCTGTTTCAGTTGAACTTTGCCAAACTGTTCTTGCAATTATTTACCATTGCAAACGTACTATAACGATTTACCTGAAAGTCTAATGCTTCAACGTTTTAGCTTCTAAAACTCCAAAAGTAAAACCTAAAAACAATTATTTAATCATTGATAACGTAGTTGTTTATACAATAAACAAATCGAATAAAGCTTTTTGCTGTAAAATTATATTTTTATACTATGTGATTTCCCGCTAATGCTATTTTTGTTTTTTAAATGTGTTTATTTTTGATGTTACACCATTGTATGTGTTGCGTTGATTTTTATGCACCCTTTTTTATGATTTTTATTGTGCTGTTCCCACTCGCACGCTTTTGACTGCAATTTTTTTAATCTCATGTAGTAGCTGTGAGGTGGAATACACTTCCCCACGTTATTATATGAGATCTAAGAACTGCAGTTTATGTTCACGATGAGTTCTAGTTTGCAGCAGCTGTGCACGTGATGTCTTCACTGGATTTTAAAATTCGATTGTTTAAACTGCTTCAGTCAGGCAAAGCTTATTTATATTTTTTTAATTTTTGTTGTTATTAGTATTACAATTGTTTTTAAGTAATTGTGCGTCTAGCGTAGTTTTAAACGTTGTTCTTGCGATATAGCGCTCAAACAATAGCTTGAATGTAGGAAACCGTTTTTAGTAATATTGTAATAGTGACTAGATAATTAATTGACTGTACTATTTGCTAGTTATGTGTAGAATAATAGTATAGAATTTATTTTGTAATTACAGTTATAGATGTATGTAATATCCTACAGATAAATTTAATGATATCGAAGGCTTCCACGGCCCGAGTGTTTTAATGAGGATTTCTGGCTGTTGACCGTGTCATGGTTAGTAAAATATATACAGTACAAAATAAAAATAAAATGCACAAGATATACAATAAACTCGACGTTTCGCCAGTAATGTAAGTGGTTTCTTCAGGAGCATGACACAGTCAACACCGGGAAACCCTCATTATAGAGATAAATTTAATGTTCATTTCTAGAATTTTCACCACTCAATCCAATTTATCTTTGGTCCTAATATGAAGTTGCACTTATTTATTTAATTATGTAACATTTTCTTTTATAGCAATCAATTTGCTCGAAGCATGTTGGAATGGCATGAATTGCATGGAAGTTTGGGTTGTGAGTATTACATCAGGTACTGGTTGATTTTCAACAAACCAGTACCTGGGTAATATTTACGGCTCGAAATTTCATTTTACATCGTTCACAAGTTTGTATGATTTTGTTCATTTTGATGGTTATCATAATTTACTTATTTATTTTTATTTAATTCACGTACGGTAAGGTATCATGCAAAGCAGACAGTGTTCACAAATATCCTGCCTTGTTTCAAAAATAATCTTCATTGAACTAAATTCAAAATAGAACTTCTACCAATTTCACTCAAAAGGGATGCAGATCATAATACAGTACTTGGCTAATATATTAGGCCCGCCTGAAAATGAATGAAATTACTTAAACAAATGGACAACTTACGTTTAAAAATTACCTAATTAAAAACTGCAAAAACACTGTTTTATGCCTTCATTATTTTCCAATACCACCTAAATATCTTCGATTTGTTGTGTGTTCTCCATAAATATTGTTATGTTGTTTTCTATTGAATAACTATTAAATTAAATCAAAATAATTAAATTAATTAATAATTAATTAATTAAAAGAGAGAGTGTAGATAACGGCGTACACAGGGAAAAATTGAAAAACCCAGATTAAAATGTGAAAAATTTTATTTCTCAAAATTTATTGTAAAAACACACACAGACTTACACAATACATAATTACATTTATTGCGGCACAACAACCATAAATTTCAAGCTGGAATTACAAAAATCATCTTCAAAAATATCAAGTAGTGCATTCGGGAATTCAGCGAGTAGTAGCCCTTAGTGAAATAGAAAAGCAAAAGGGAGGGGGAGTTGTTTAGAAGTTCTGAAAGTTGACAGAAATAAACAAGTCACGAAAAACTTGTGTAAATAAAAATACAACGTATAAAAAAGAATTAGAAGTGCCCCATTGGAACTTCAATCATCCAAATTGAAAGTGAACAGTGAAAGAAAACCCGAGAGAAGAATAAAAGGATTTCAAACGGCAGGGAGGAGACAGCACCGCAGACAAGAGGACATAGGATACACAAAACACACACAACATTTGATTAAATTGGGAAATTACAAGGTAAGGGCAGAGGGTAGGCTGTTGTAGTTAATCATTGTAAAAAATTATATTCACATTATAATCTGGTTTTTCTAAACAGTACATATTTTTATTTGCGTCATTAGTGACACGCAACAATATATATGGACCTTCATTTGGGTCCAAATCGTTAAAATATGGCATTAAAACATTTTGTAAAACGTGTTTATATTGTTTTTGCTCATAGTTGCATTCACGAAATATAATGATACCGGTCCCTCTCACGTAATGACCATAGCTTGACTGCCGGTGGGTATTTCACAGATTTTACCGAACAGTCTTCATGAAAACGTTCCCCAGGACGTCTCCTAACGAATAAAGCCGCTTCAGTGAGGACGTCTATCCGTGTTTCGTTCCTGACACAATCAAAAAGTTAAACAGAAAACCGAAATTCAGTACATTTATTTTTGTAACGACATTTTGAGTTTTCAGTTTTTTTTTGTTATTCTATGTGTTCATCTGGGAGTTGTGACGTGACATTGGCATTTGAAATTCGCTCCGCACAGCCTTCGATATTTTTATTTCTTCTTCAGCAAGGATTTTTTTTATTCCTTTGCTGGATAGCTTACGGTTTTCTCTGGCAACTTTGATGATATCTGCTGATGCTATCTTTCCGAACAGACGTTTTCATTCTTCTACCACAACTGGATCTTCTTGCAGAAATGCTTTGTTTTATCAAGTAAGCAATTTCTTGAACTGTTTGTCGAGAAACTCTTTCTATTCGTGAAATTTCTTGTTGGACTTAGTTTCTTGTCTCTAATAACGCGGAAATCAATGAAATGTCTTTAACTTTAGCCATATTAAGGGAACGCTTGCAAATAACAATAAACAATTAAATTAATTCTTTTAAGTTAGCAGCGGGATATCAACAGCATTAATGGTAACAAGCTAGCACCCTTTATTTTATAAGACAAACGAACAATATTCGAAACAATATTTTTACACTAACACGACTTATCGCACATTAAAGCGTTTATCTTAAACAAGGGTAGAATTCGACCCGGTGCGAAAGCCAGATAACGAGTATTTGAAGGGGATTACCTACACTTCTCGCAAACAGAATAATATGTAGTAGATGTATTCAATATATATTTCAAGTCCAATAGTTTGAAATGATATTACTTTATAAGTAAGGTGTCCCTAATATTTTGGCCAGGTAACCAATAGACGTCAATATTGTTTGTTTGAGAATCTGCTACAATAGATTAGTAATGTTACATACCCATTTGTTCGTTTTCTGTCTGTGAAGTGATATCTTGTATCAACATTGTATCTAAAATATAATATCTGTCATATTGCATGTTTCAGTGTCCAAACTAGAAGAAAAATTAAAGAAATCCGAAGATAAATACAACAGTTTAATTAACCAAACTGACGCAAAAGTAGACAAAATGCTAATAAAGAATTTAATTGTTGGATTCGTAAGTTCGCACAGCAACCTCAACAAAGATCAATATCAAATTCTTAAAATTATCGCAACAGTATTAGATTTTAACCAGGACGACAACGAAAAGGTGCACTTGAATAAAGCTAATCAAGGTTCGTGGTTGAGTTCGATATTGCATCCGCAAGCGATGAATCGTGATCCAGAAATGAATCAGGAATCGTTGACCCAAGCGTTCGTCAGATTTTTAGAGAACGAATCCAAACCCAGACATCTTCCTAACCTGCTGGAATCTCCAGCTTTGGATTCCTCTAGTTCATCCAGACCGCATGCGCCTAACGAAAGGCCGATTCTGATGAGTGAAGTTGTTTTGCCTACATTTGCCGATTTCGGGCAAAATCGTAACTCGAGTTCCATTTTGAAAGATGTCTTGAAAGATAATAATAACTAGCATTGTCTATTATAGATCCGCCGTTCATGTATAATAGAATTGATATTTATTGCATTGTTGTATTATTAATTTGTATATGGGAAATATATTAATTGTATATAAAATTATTTTTAATAAATGTTTAATTAATAACATTTGCCTTTTGTATTATTGAACATAATAAAGATCTGTCTGTCTATTTTTACTTTATTGTGTTATTTAACGGCACTCTGCAACCATATAATTATGGTCATACGTATGGAAGCGTGTATGGTGCTATTGCATACAAAATGGCAAAAAGCTCACAAAAATTGCGAATACAAGAATCTAGAGCCGTCTTATAACTTTTCTTTCTGCTATTTTTTTCCATGGCTGCTATAATTTCTACATTGTCATATTTTAAAGTAAGTTCAAATATCAAAGATAGATGGTAGATAGACGCACCTAAGAAAAGAAGCAGCTGGCAAAGAGGTTAATAGAATTTTGTAAACAAAGTAAATTCCGGTAACTCCAAACATCCCAACTTTTAAATTAATTCTGGACACCACATCAATCGAACACCGAATCAGTAGAAATTTTACCCATTTTACAAACTAACAAATCATTTCCAGGAATGACAGGATGTGTAAAACTAACCCCTCGCTTACTACCTTGTCCAACATGGAGACCCCACCGGTATATATGCACGGTTCAGCAAGTAAGTTCATAGAAGCACGCAAGCCCTCCACCACTTCAAGATTACATCCATGGAGGGTTCGATATTCGATTGATGATGACGACCCACGCGTCGTCGAAACACGTGTCTCGAATTACGTAATTAAAAGTTGCAGTGTTTGGAGTTAGCGGAATTTACCTGTATTCCTTTATAAAAGTTGAGTAGTTTATTAAATATTGGTCTTTCACAAATGCAGTTTCAAATTGATGATCTTTTGTGTCAATTTCTGATATATTGTAATTAACAAATAATTCATTTAAAAACCAAAACTGTAATTTGACTCCTATTCTAAAAATTTAAAGCAAAAGGTAATTTTATATCTATTTATAGCAAAGGTCATTACGTTTAGGCATAACTTAGTGATGAAACAGTCTGTATACTAGACCTGCACAAGAAAACTGGTTTCTATGACTTGGTCCTTTTGTCGAAAGTAGAGAGATAGTGCTTTAATTAGGTATATTGAGTAACGGGGAACAATAACGGTATATTTCATCTATGAATATTTATAAGGGCAATAATATTGCAATTTATAAATTTAAGTCATTAAAAGATTTCCTTAGTTTTATGCAAATTTATAAATAACAGAAAACGAGTGTATAATATGCAAAAATTCCAATATAGCTCAGAGCAGATATCACAATCCCGCTGTAATTTAAACATTTACGCAAAGAATGTATTGCCAACCGTATACGTTTGACACATGCAACACCCTAATTATTCTATATTCAATCGGAATTCTAACTTAATACCGAAAATCAATTAAATATATGGTTGTTATAAATAGAGTTTGTAATATAACTTTAAAATCTAATACAATACTTATTAATATTTCTTTAATAAGAATTATTATCAGTTCGATGTCGCAGTTACAATAGTATGACAGTTGTCACTTGTGCAGAATGTAACTAAGATGTCTGACTAATTCAGACTGTCAAATTCACGTAAACACTCTTGCAATTTATAAAAAAGTTAATTAGTAAAATGTAACAGCGTCGACAGACCACAAAATATGGCTCAAGCTGCTCTTAGCTCGGACATTTCGAGGAGAAATCCTCAGGATGACTACGAGTTAATACAAAGAATTGGGAGTGGAACTTATGGAGATGTGTATAAGGTAACGGTGAAAATGTTCTTTGTTAGGCCCTTATGACATGGGCTATTAATATTTTCAGGCGAAAAGACTGTCAACAAATGATTTAGCGGCTATTAAAGTTATAAAATTGGAACCAGGTCTCTTAAATTTTAATACTAATACTTAGAAAGTGGTCTGTAAAATTAATGATATTTTAGGTGATGATTTTGGCATAATTCAGCAGGAGATACTGATGATGAGAGACTGCCGACATCCTAACATAATAGCATATTATGGCAGTTATTTACGGAGAGATAAGTTGTGGATTTGTATGGAATTCTGTGGTGGAGGCTCTTTACAAGATATCTATCATAGTAAGTTAATAGCTCAAGTTAATGACTTTCAAATATGATAAATTATTTTTGTTTATAGTTACTGGACCACTAACTGAACACCAAATAGCTTATATGTGTCGTGAAACATTGTTAGGTCTTTCATACTTACATAGAATGGGTAAAATGCACAGAGATATCAAAGGAGCAAATATTTTGTTAACGGAAGATGGTGATGTTAAATTAGCTGATTTTGGAGTATCTGCGCAGATAACTGCTACAATAAATAAAAGGAAATCATTTATTGGTACACCTTATTGGATGGCACCAGAGGTAAATTGATTGGAATTTTTAAGTTAATACTATAATAATTTGTTTTGATCTTTATTAGGTGGCGGCTGTAGAAAGGAAAGGGGGTTATAATCAACTTTGTGATATTTGGGCAATTGGGATTACTGCGATAGAGTTAGCTGAACTGCAACCGCCAATGTTCGATTTGCATCCTATGAGGGCTTTATTTTTAATGTCGAAAAGTGGTTTTAAACCACCAACATTAAAGGATAAGGACAGATGGTTAGTTGATATATTGGGAACTTAGTTTTGTTGTAAATGTATATCTTGTGTGGTGTTGTTTTTAGGAGTCCAACATTTCATAATTTTGTAAAAGTAGCTTTAACTAAAAATCCTAGGAAAAGACCGAATGCAGAAAAGTTGTTGCAGGTATTACTTTGATTTTTATATTGATTTTTAGATCTGATTTTTTAAATATTTGTTCTTTTTAGCATGCGTTTTTTCAAGGAGATATGAATAAGAGACTTGCCTTAGAATTATTACAAAAAGTTAATAATCCTTCACATATGTTTACTGATCTTGAAGCTGATGAAGACGGGGTGAGTGATTACTAATTTTTCTTTAGAATATTTCTGTTTGGAGATAGATTTGCTTTCTCCTCTAATATTAAATCAATGTTATAAATTTAAATATGGAAGGTAATTCAGAATAACTCTAGCATATATCCTAAAAGACTGATAAATGTTTTAATTTAAGTTTTGTAAAATAATATATTTTTTGATAAATATAAAAATAATTTTTATGTTTCACATATCAGAAAATTTCATATTCAGTGAAAATTTGTGTATCAATTGTAATCTTAAATACAGAGTTATATAAAATAAATAAATGGACAGAGACATACAGCAGAGGCGAAATAAACACAATAAATAAAAGAAATATCTTTTTATAGATTTATCAAAAAAATAAAGATATAATTGAGAGGCATGTTATTGAAAAAATATACTCTGACATATAAATTGCAACACCCAGTGGGGGTAGGAATTTTTGACCAAATTTGACAGAAAAGTTTGACTAGTATAAGGGGGCAACTGATTAAAATTTCAGAAAAACTGATCAAGTTTTAATGGCTCATCTGTCAGTTTCTTCGGTTTTTTCACAATCTTGTCAGGTGTATATGTTGTGAAAGATTGTTCGATATATTTTTTCTTTTTCGCTTGTGATTGTTGGTTTGAGAATGTGATCATGCCTATACTGCACCAATACGGAAATTAAATTATTAAATTTGGAATTCGATAGGGGTCGTATTGTTAGTTTCCGCGACGGGGACTTTTTATACAAAGAGATTGCAAATCGCCTTAACGGAAATCAATTCACCATCGGCCGCTGCTATCAGGCATGGACTAGGGATGATCAGGAACTCCTCAGAAAAGGAACCAGGAGGCGAAGAAGAACAAATGAAGTGCACACAGGTGGATTTATGCTAAGAGACCGATTCTTCAGTAGCAGATCAATGGCTAGCTAATAAAGGTCGCCACTTAACACTTCGAACGGTTTACGGCAGAATCAGAGCATTTGGCTTGCATTCCTATTGGCCACATCTTGCGTTACCACTAACGACTTAATAACGACAGAAACGTTAGGAGTGGTGTGGTTGCCACTTCATTAGAACATAGAGTGAGGTATGGTGGTCTTTAGCGATGAATCCCGATATTGTTTGGGAATTCATAATGACCGTATCAGGGTCAGGAGAAGACGTGGAGAACGTCGCAATGTTGAATCAAGGCATGTGAACCAAACTGTAAGGATTATGGTGTGGGGTGCTATAACTTATTGTAGTAGATCTCGTTTGGTATTCCTTCGAGGCAATATATGCCTAGCGATATGTGGATGAGGTGGTAAAACCCCATATGCTTCAATTTCTTTGGCAATTGGAAGACCCACTTTTCCAGCAGGATAATCCCTCCGCCTCCATATTGCAAGACGTTCTATGGACTGTTTTGCATAGGCTAGTGTAAAATTCTTGCCATGACCACACCGATTTCCAGATCTTTGTCCAATTGGACATGTTTGGGACATTATGAAGAGAATATTGAGGAACTCATTGCATCCTCCGCAGACGCTAGAATCTCTTCATCACGAATTACAGATTTGTTGGGACGTAGTACCTCAAAACGAAATCGACCACCAATTTGTTTATATTTTGTTCTTTTTGTGTGAAAATTCATCAATTTATTCGTTTTAATAGTTAAAACGTTTCTACCAAATTTAGTCATAAAATTCCTACCCTTTCTTGGTGTTGCGATTTGTATATTTTACCAAAAAGTAATTATTTTACATAAATGCGGACATTTGGATGACAAAACTGATTTTTTACACTTTGGGCAATGTCGTATTTGAATGTTTTATGTTAGAAACAAAATACCCGATGTAATACTTATCCATGACTATTAGTGGTTGGAAGGATTAAAGGGGAATAGAGACAGGCAGTGGTACAAAACATACTCTTTCTCACTATTGGAGCATTATAGCAGAAAAAATTATATATTTATTACGAAAAAATCGTTCGCAAATTGTCACAAATTATTGGTTATAAACAATTTGAAATATTATTTGAATATTGCTGATTGTAGTTGATATGTTGAAGTTCTGCCAAACACCGAAATCCATGTGTAGTTTTCGTTTTCCTGACTCAAAGACTGTTCATTACGCATTTAATGGAAAATACGATTTATTGTATCATTATTTTTTCTCTGTATAAAATGAAATGGTTAGATGTTCGAATATTAACAACATGTGTAATCTGATTATTTAGCAACGCATTTTTTTATAATAATAATTTAATTCAAAACAGTGTAATTTGATGACTAACCGCAGTTATGCGTCACACCACATGTATGTGTATACATAAATCAATATGTAGATTTTTTAGGATTGTGAAAATAAACAACATACAAGTTCAATAGTTAGTAGAGTTCGTGCTCCGAAGAGCGTTATTATTTCTTTATTTTTTTCTGATTTAAAAATTTGTTTTGTTTTTAATTCGACCTGGATATTATTAACTCCTTCACAAGACGATCCATTATCATTATTATACATTATATACCATCTATCTAGAATAACTATGTATTTTTATAGTCTAATTTATTGAAATCGTGGTCGTAATAAATCATTGATGTATATACTTATGTGAGTATCCTAAAATTTAATTGTTAATTGTTGTAATAATTAATAAGAAATTATTGAAGTCCTTATCATTTACCGAACATTGTATTAAACGTATAAAAACGAACTAACTCGATACTGTTTCTGTATATTGAAATAAGTATTTCAAGTTGCGTACTGCTGATTAGGTAATTGGTCCCAATTTACATACATATAATATGGTCTGGCTCAACGAGATAGCAAATTTACTCATTCATTTTATATGCCAACTACTATACGATACTTTAAAATAATTGTAAGTTACATGATTTTGTATCTTTTACAGTCAATTCCAAACGTTCCTCAAAGAATAGCGTCCAGACTTACGTCACGACCAAAACCACGAAGCGCTATACAACAGTCATCGGAGATACAGAGCACAGATGAAGCGAATAACACCTTACAAAGGGCTGGTACGTTTCCATTATATAAAAAACGGATATCCTATATTCCGTGTGCTGCTTCACCTTCTGAAACATAATGATGTTATTTAATTTCTTTTTTCAGGGCCTTCCAATAATGGAAGCGAAGATGGTAGCAAGGCGTGGGATATTATGGATATTATGAACAACGTTACAACTGTGCACAATTGCGTGGAACATCAAAATCAAAAGTACGGAATAGGCACTGCGTTTGACTCTTTGAATCGTGAAAAGTAAGTAGATTTCTTTATTGCATGTTGACGCAAATTCAACATTCGATTAATGTGACTTCTGCACGTATATCAATTTATTACGAATAATATGGGGAAAGTCTTGAAATCTTGTTTTATTAATATTACAAAATATCCATGACGGATCTTTTTTCAATTGCATATCTATTTGTTAAGATAGTTAAATATGCATATTTGGCTGACATGAATTTTTACTTCTATTCTAATTCTTTGGTCCAATATTTTACCGTGGCGTTAGAATCCCATTCACTGCTGAGTGTTATATAAAACAGGCGAAAGCTTGTTGGAATATATGCTGACTAGAATAACATATAAGATTCACGTAATTGTACTGCATCGCAATAATTGTCTGCATCTGACTAACCGACTGAATCATTTGCGCCAATTTCTGTTACATAAGATGACGTACTGCAGACGAAAGGGTTTGAAAGAGTAAATGCTTCCTAACTAATGGCCCTAAAGATTGAACGTGGAGTGACTTGAAAGAGATGTATGTGAAATTTATTTTCTGGGTGGTTTCGTTCCCTCCAATGAATGTGGCTACAATACGAAGTGGAGATCAGAATAACTAACCACCCGAAAGGATTTGAGCTGCAATTTAACCATTCTACTTAGCAAGCGTTCAATTCGGAAAAAGACGGATGTTCCTCGTATCATTTAAGGATTTGTTAATGAAGATCTTTATTGCCCCATTTTTACCTCAATTGAAGTGATAAACAAAATATGCGCCGAATCCAAGAAAGCTCCATCAGAAGCCCTCCAGGTTTCTTTTTAGCGTAGATTTCAAATTTCTATAGCAATGCTGCAATGGGTGTAGGAAAACTTAAAAAAAAAGGCTTACTGCGAGCATGGCGTTTGAGGAGTGCTACTCGCCCTGTACTTTAATTTCCGATGGTAATCAGGAGAAAATAAAAAAAAATTGTCATTTTGTAACGACCAGCATTTATTTCTTTTCAAAGTCGGGCATTTGCCGTTTGCCGCGCACCACCTTATAGGTTTTTACTCACACTTCCTGTTTTAATTATAAAAAATAAATTTTTAATACACAATAAAATTTCAAGACTTTTTGGATATTATTTAATAGCCTCTCGTATAATTACGATTTATCTATGTAGTTTAGCGATCGTATTTAAAATTATATCTAAATTACTAGATGACAAATCATTGTTTATTATTTCGAAAACAAAAATATCTGATAAGTATTGACGCTTTCTTTTTTTTAAAAGTGCAGAGAGACGAGCAATGACCGGTTCACAGATATTAAATATGTCTTTAAGGTTAGAATTTAAAAGCGTGTGAAATCTTCTCTATCTTGTGTGAGTGTGAGTGATTTTTATTTATTATTTGCTTCTTCAATTATGTTCTTTATTTTATTTTTATTTCCAAACTATTTTCACTATACACGACTATAAGAAACTATTTTCTTATTTAAAAAACATATCTGCGTTATAATTATAATAACGAATATTTTTAGTGGCGACATCTACCGCCACTAATGCCAAATTTGCTATATTGTATGTATAAATGGCTTGAGTGCAATGATTTGCAAATTAAAGCGTTCGTGCAGATATATTAATTTACATCTCATTCCATCATAACAGCATGTTTTATTTCGTGGTTTCTGTAATTGCCGACAGAAATAATTACTACAAGGTCAATTTTATCAAACGTACAATAATACGTTAACTCTTATTAAACGGTAGAATAATTATAACACTATGTATTGGTTTTGTGTTAAAGTTAAGGTATGCTTAATTTGTACTTCGTTTACATATATATTGCAATAAACGTAATTGAGGAATTAATCGTTTTATAACCAATTATCACAGCATCTCATTTGATTGAAACAGCCGCAGAATTTTTGTAAATCGTTGTACATAGTGTGCGTTAAAAACAAACCACAATCGCAAATCACAACACCTACTAATATCATATAAAATAATCCTACTAATTAATTCTGTAGAGTCCGTTTTATTAGGTTGTCTAGATTATCCAACATACATACAAGCGGTTGATAATAAATTTTGGTCAGAGCAATCACATTGGAGGATCGTTCAATAACTACTTTGCCTAACAAAGAAAGAAAGTTTTGTTGAAAAAAAAAACATCTTATTTTGCTGCTCGCTCAAAACACTTATTCCAACTATATTTCAAAGCAATAGGTACACTGGCTTGCAATAAAATCCCATACACTTAGTTTTGGCTGTATTAAATTGACCTTTTTTGTGACATTTCTAATTTGACATTAGTCAATTTGAATCAATCAAAATTGATCAACATGTTAAGATTATCTGAATGTGATAAAGTATTAATATTATCAAAATTAGAAGAAGGTTGGTCCATAAGAAATGTAGCTAGAATATTTAATATAAATAAATCTACGGTTTTGAGTATTAAGAAAAAATGGGAAGAAGATGGTGTTAAAAGGAAAGAAGGTTCAGGGCGGCCGAGAATTTCAAATCAGCAACAAGATGAATTTTTATTAGATTATTTAAGAGAAAATCCATTCAAAACAGCAAAAAATACTGTATTTCACACAAATTTTCCAGGATCTTGTTCAACAGCATGCCGCAGAATTAGCACTTCCGAATTAAAAAAATTTGCAAGTGCTAAAAAACAGTTATTATCTGTAGAAAATAAACAATCCAGAGTCTTATTTTCGTTAAATTATATACATCGCGAACAAAATTTCTGGGAAAGTGTAGTATTTTCGGACGAAAAATATTCCAGTCAAGCCACGATGGTCACGTGAAAGTGTACCGCCCAAGAAACACAAGATATGATGAAAGATATGTGGCTCCGCCAAATAGATCTGGAAGATTTTCTGTTAACGTCTGGGCATGGATGTGTGCACAGGGTGCGGGAGTTGCATGGCAAATTGAAGGCCGTTTAAACTTCCAATCATATCTAGATATTTTAGAGAATGTTATGCTTCCGTCAGTATCACAAACATATCCTAATAATACTTTCACTTTTCAACAAGATAACAATCCTGTGCACACCGCCAGAGTTATCACAGTGGATTACCAATCGGAACATTGAAATATTACCTTGGCCATCACGCAGCCCGGATTTAAATCCGATTGAAAACGTTTGGGGTGTAATGGTGAAACGAATGTATGAACGAAATTTAAGATTCCGTAATAAAAATGAATTATGGGCGGCAATTGAGAATGCTTGGGAGGAATTAAGTGAGGATCAGGATATTTGGAGAAACCTTATTCTGTCAATGCCAACAAGACTTGCACAGGTTTTAGAATCTAATGGTGCAATGCACGGGGGCTCCACTAATATACCCAAGGTCAAAATTTTTAATAGTTCCAAACTACACCTGCTTTAGCGCCACCAGTTGTGAACCTAATTTCACATTTGTTCTCATAGAATGTATTGACGTATTGACAAACAGTTTTGACGTTTGTATGTCAAAACGCGCTGATAAAACATAAATTACGAAATGACAGCGTTATTAAAGCTTATAGAAAAAACTTGTTTTGGTGAAGAATGAAGTTTGCTGTTAAAGCTTTATAACTGTTGGTTTAAGAGAGTAGGGACTGAAAGTCTACAACATGGATGTAACCAAAGTGAATTGGATCTACAGATTCTGTGGCATCCCTTCAGCAGCTTTTCAATGATTGACTCCTTGCGCAAAGCAGGCAGAACAGGCAAGAAGTGTTCCAACAACATTGCTAGTATGTTATAAATTAAAGTTCCATATGTTCAATATGTGAGAACAACGGCGTAGTAAACAGATATGCAAACTATTGGACTCTTCCTTCGCTACACGAGTTTGAATTTATTTGGAAGAATTGTATCGACAATACGGTGAATTGCCATTATTATTCAATTTTTGGTAGATAAAAGCAATCATCGGCTTGTCAATCTAGTTGACAATTCATTATAAAGCTTATGCGTACTGTAAATATTAATTGAACACTTTGCATGTTTGTAGCGTAATGTAAGGTTCTCTGTAAATCTGTAGCCATATTGATAATATGCTTACAAATTTACAGATAATTTTACAGGCGCTACAAATATCTGTAGAATCCTATCTTCGTTTAAAATTTTTAAAAAGCCCGCGTTTGAATGTTAGTTCTAAACTACACCTGCACTGGCGCTGATTTGTTCCGAAAAATTTAACGAGAGTTGTCGATCTATAGTCTCTCTTGTCTATGGTGCAATGACTAAGTACTGACTAATAATTAGATACCTACCTCTTATAATATCTTCTATATTCATATGTTTATCGTTATTATTAACAATATAGGATATTAACCAAATTTTGTATTTGATTTTATACTAAATACCTACCGCACTGTCCAACGGACTACATATTTGATATTATGTTCATATCTTATGTCAAATCTGTCAAAACTAAAGTCAGGTTACATTAGTAAATAATCTTAAAAAACAAGCTACTTGACATTAAAGTGTACGGGATTTTATTGCAAGCCAGTGTACCTTAATTGTAAGTCGATGAATCCAAATAGTCGAAATCGCTATTTCCAGTAGCAATTACGAACAATCTGTTACCGCCGAGCCATCTTTTCAGGTTTGGAAACAGATAATAATCGCTTGGAGCCACATCTGAGAAATTCTCTTTGATTTGTCGCTCAATTGTTGTAACAAATTGGTACAACATTCGCCATTTATTGTGTTCACCTTTTCTAAGTAGTCGACTAAGATAGGGAATCCCAAAATATAGCTACAATAACCTTTCGTGCTGACAAAACCGTTTTTGCCTTCTTTGGTGACGGAGAACAGGTGTGTTGCTCACACCGGAACCTAACACTTAGAGTGTTTCTTCATCTCTAATTCTTCAATCAAAATTCTGCGCACATTTCCATGCAAATGGGTGCTCCATCATGACAACGCCCCATGTCACACTGCCGTCTCCATAATAGAATTTTTGACCTCAAACGGCATTCTTGTGGTTCCTCAGCCCCCCCCCCCCCATTCGCCTTACGTCAGTCCCTGTGACTTTTTGCTTTTTTTCTAAACTGAAAAATGTCCTCAAAGGACGTCATTTCGCGACTTTAGGCAACATCCAAAAGAGTGTAACGGACACGCTGTAGACTATACCGGTTGAAGACTTCCAGTGCTGCTACGAACAGTGGGAACAACGTCTCCATCGATGTATAGCTGCCCAAGGGAACTGCTTTGAAGGGGATAACATTGATGTTTGAAAAAAATTAAAACTTTGGTAAAAAACAAATTAGTTTCATTACTTTTCTGCCACACCTCGTATATGCCATCACCGTACACATGTTAAAATTAAATTGGAAAAAACCTTAAATATAATGTCAAACTATTACAAGTAAAATTTGGTGAAGCAAATACCTGAAGTCTGCATTCCAAACACTCGTCAAGAACCCAGCTGCCTTAAGCTCAGGAGAAGTTCTATAGATCCTGTCAGTGATGAATCCCCAAAAATATATTCCCCACATCAGCAACCGTCACAAGGAATGGAGCTGGAATGGAAAACCTGGCGAAGCGGGGTTGAGTGCAATTGCAGAGATACCCACTATGTCTGTTATGTCTTGGAATTTTACTCGACCGTCATCCAACACGATAGGTGGAATTTTTGCATGCATATCCGGGGTGGCAGCCGTTTTTGGCCGTCCATTACAGGGTTCGTCATCTGTATTCATACGACCATGCTTAAGTGCAGTTTTTCAACAAAAATCCGACTTCGATAGCGTTGAATCCAGTTCTGCTTTAATTTCAGTTAGTGTTACACCTTTCAAATAAAAATTACAAATCACTGCTCTCAACTGCGTTTTTTCCATTTTTACAAAATCACACGAGATGTTCGTTTTGTCAGACTGTCAAACAGAGACTAATCGACAGAACACATTTCATCTATTAAAGGATTATTCCACAGATTGGTATACATAAAAGATCCCTCCGAATTCGCGATATCTCTGTGTTAAGGCCACGTAGTTGTCGAACGATCCCCGTATACATGCGAGTGACAGAGCTGCACAGGTGCTGTGAACATAATTGGAAAATAGTGAAATCTAAACAGTCGAATTTGTTTGCTTGTACGAGAATATGTGGCCTAATAAAGGCTACAATTTAAAATTATTTAAAATTAAATTGCACGTTTTCAAGTATAAAAAATTCAGAAGGGCATTTAGAACGAGGCACTTGTTAGTGTCTCGAAAAAGTCAGGTGACTCACTCTTTATACTAGTGAAGTGCAAAATCACTTCTTTTTATCGAATAAGATTTTATTAGTAAACTTGGCTGGTATAAAATTACTAATAATGCTAGTGAATAAACAATGACGTTTTATTTAGAAGCAATAGAGGGGTGGATTATACGGCCCAAAATAATGTGTTGCATGATTTTATTTAAAAACCATTAATTAAAAAATTAATTTGTCCCATACGTTTAGACTTTACGGTATAGAGGGTGGTCCTAAAAATTACCGAGAAAGTTTTTGGGAAATATAGACCTGGGTTTCGTTTTCACAGCTCATTTAAAATCAGTGGTATGCAGTGGATTGGTATATAATTTATAAAAGTTAAACACTGGTATATTTGAAATGATCAGAAAAAAATGCGAAATAGTGAAAATTTTCAACTGTGTACATCAAAGAATTGTGTTTTATTTTGTTCAGATCTATAGTCTATATAGTTTCTCAACAATTTTCTTAGACTACCCTGTATATCTTAACAGCCTACAAAAGGAATTCAGAAGTAACCTCATACGAATGAGATGATGATTTAGTTTCTTATGGTTTTATTTATTTATAAAGATATATGCATTATAGTTTTTTTAGCAAAGTTTTTATTGAAGCTATAGGACTTCTAATAGAATGTTAATTTTTTAAAAATGAATTTGTAAATTTAATAATAATAGGAATCGCGGTACCAAGCTCAGCTCAGAAGGCATTACCACTGTTTGTTCCAATATGCTGGTCCCTAATAGTTATTTCCTATTGCTTTCTATATTGTTTCAACCGAATATTATAGTAGGTAGCACTATTTTGTTAAAATTGTACTTAGATTAATGTAAATATCAATTGGTAATCAGAACTAGTAGTGGTGGTGCCGGTAATTGCTTCTAATAATAATTAGTTTTTATGTAGAATTTACTTTTGTATTACGTTTGGAACTGTATAAACAAAATGAAATACATATATCTTTATAAATAAGAACTAAACAAATTTTTAATAAGTTTATTTTTGAAATTAATTTGATTTTGAACGGTTTTCTTCATTTTAAATCCATAAAATTAACACATTGACAAGCAGAGGATTATGGAAATCTATAATGAATGGTATACACTCAATATGACAAATTAATTTATATTTTTCTAATAACTAAAGATAATCTATATTAAAAAAGAACATATTGATTGTATATGATTCATATTTACTGTGATTTATTTATAGTAAGGAACGAGTTCGACTTATTCATTAAATTTATTTATATTCTTATCATTTTCCTTTTATTTAAAATTATTTTTATATATTCATTTCCTTTTATTTTATTATTTTTTTAATTAACACTACCATCTCTTGTAGAGTAATACATTTATTTTATTTTTAACTGTTATATAGGAGTCTATTGCAGTACATAGATGAAGAATTAATGATGAGGTAATTTTTGGTTGATTTTCACTTGCATACTAACTCATACATTGCTTTACATTATTTTTTTTTGTTTTCGTTTGATACCCTTTGATGCACTGTTTTCCTTAACGCTTTTTATTGCCTTGGGTGCTTGGTAAAAAGTTTTTTACAGTAATGATAATCGAGTATTTTGCAGCGAAATATACTTTTGAATTCTGTTTTTGATATTATAGGGGCACCTACAAATTTCAGCCGACGGATTACACGCAACAGTAAGTTTTCAAATGTTAAAACATTTTGATACGTTTTAGACGTATTGTCCTTTTCCTTTTTGAAGTATTGTAGTTTTTGACATTTTGTTCTTTTGATTTTTTGGTTTTCCTTTTTTGTTTATCATCAGTAAAATTATAAATATTTTGTAGAACATAGATTGCAATGCGATCTAACAAACTGTGTGTAGTAGTCAAGATATGACAATCCAGCTCACCTATAATCTAAAAATTGATAGTATCCAAGATACAGAGGAATTATTATTTTTTTAATTTTCTTACTTTTTTATTCAATAATTCGCATCCATTTAAAGTGTTTTGCATACTATTCATGTACAAATTATGTTAGATCATCATATTTTGAACGCAGGAACCTATGGCATTGTTTTGTAAAGACTTTTAGGTACACCCTGGATAAAAAAATATAAAACTATAAATGGGAAGCTTAAAGAAGTAAAAAAAAGCAAACGGAAGATATTGATAGATTACAGTTGTTATTGGATGGCATTCATTTATTTTATGTGATCATCTTTTTGTATAACTGACATTTAATTGTATCTATCATCTGTTGTATGTAGATGACCTTTCAAAATTTCTCCTTTAAATGTTCACTGATTGAGTTTAATCATTGTGTCACTGATTGTTCTTTGCGATTGTACTACCACATGCATCATACGTCAACAAATCATCATTTTTGCATATACAACACTGAGCACTGTGTCTGTGCTGCGGATGCATAAATTTTTGTACGATCTATGTCACAACTTATCTACTTGTCTGTTTAACATCTCGTCTGCAAGATCATTATTCTCTGCAACAAAGGCTATACGTTATAGATAATAAATCTCTAGCGGAGAAACAAATTTTATTTATTGATTTATATTGATATTTTATTTATTGATACTGGGAATGAAATTGTATTATTGTTAACACAAAATTAGTATATGTAAAATAAAATCAATCTTTTTTTGTCTATTAATATAACAAATTATATACGCTGGATGTTGGCGAACAATAGAAATTAGCGATATTTAGTTAGGTATATTAGTAATCATCGCATATTTTGAATTTTTAGCTTACTCTGGATGAGAATAAATAATTAGTATCAATTTTTTATTAATACATTCTAATACTGCGTAAGATTTACATTTTCCAAGGAATGGAACTTTTTACCAGTATAATTTACTAAGAACAATAACACAAGATACTATTTGTTACATATACCATGTCTCGCATGCATGTTCTCGCTATATGAAAATAGCTAAAGATATACAACAAACAAAACTAGAGATCTGACCGTCACTGTGACCACCGAACCTGATCAGATATACAGGGTGTATTTGAAATAAAAGTAAAGACTATGAAAAATGGAAAGATATTTTATTAAACTTAAATCCAAAATATATTGCGCAAATTGCTTCTCAGACGCGAGAAAGAAGAATGACAAAGATATTTATAAAATATTCGTCGGGCCATTGTGTTTTAACAAATATATCTAGCGCAGAGCAGGTGTAGCGATAGGCCATATTTAACATGTGTGTAACGCAGAATCAGAGTCACTCTGTTTCGAATGTTGAATGTATCTAGATGTTGCGGACATGGAACCAACAATTCTTTAATAAAAAGAAACATACGACTACGATTACAAAAATTGCAACTAAGAAACTATCTGTATTTCCAACAATAGTTTTACTTTTACTACAGTTAAAGTTTAGTTTAAAGTAATTCCATAGATTGGATACGTTTAAAGTAAAAGTTCCTTTATTAATTAGTCTCCGATAGTATTGTCATACGTATTCACATTGATATTATTGAACTCTTCATTCAAAGCTATTTAAAAAAACTGACACATCAGCATTATTTCATAGATTTTATAACATTGGCAGCTGTTTTTGCGATGTCATGCGTTACTTCGATCGAGGTAAACATATTCTCGACTCATAGGCGGCGCATATTACAATTTATAAGGGAGATTTTAATTTTGGCATTCGCGTAGTAATTGAACAAACATTTTTTGGTATTTATATTCTACATAATTGTATCTTACCATTCTTAATATTTTTTAGTTTTATTTCAAATACTATGTATTACAAAGTATAACGGTAAATAAGAAAATCAAGTTTTGTTTGTATTTTTTTTAGCCGATATTCTTTGTTTTTTCGATAATAATATCTTTAAGAAACTTGCTATATAGAGTTTTATTTTTAAATAATTAAACTGAAAAACAGGACAGGAGGGAGACATCTTAATGCGAAGACGTCATTGAAGTACAAGAGAATAAAGGGCGTTAACAAAGAATGAAGCATGAATCGGTACTAACAAGATAAATGTGACAGAAAGACTTAAATATTCTTGAGAGGTAAAAAATAAATAAAAGCTAGAAATAATACCAATAAAAATAAATAACTGGATTTTGGTGGAAATGATCTACAAGTAGATATGATATAAAGAAGTCCACGACATTAAAAATTAGCAGAGATAACGCAAAGAATAATAATAATACAAATAATCTTTAATGATCCAACAATCACAGACCAACTTCAGGACAAAAATTAAAAACAAAAGACAATACATGCAGTAATGTATTATACATAAAAAATTAACAATGAAATACTAGCAAATACAGGTACTCCTCACTTAACGACAAAGTTCCGTTCTGGCGACTAGGACGTAAAGTGAATTGGTCGATAAGCGAGGATCTATCAGATCGGCATTTTTCTGAATAATTAGTGGGCTAATCGATATTCTTTTCTGTATTTGATAATCAAACCAAATCGCGAGTAACTTTTCAATCTCATGATTCAGACCTTTCCGATGCCTTCTTAGTAATGACGGCATTAAAACCTGTCGATGATTTTACTCTGCATCTTTTACTTAATTTAGCCCTGTTCTTCAAAATTGTTGAAATTATTGAATGCGCCAAATGCAAGTCACTTATTATCTCTTTAACTTTTTTCCCAACTTCATATCCTTAATAATCTTCATTTTCGTTTCAAAATCTGTAGTTTTTTCCTTTTCCTCCAGGCGTTGTATTGCTTCTTTTCATCGACATTCTTTACGTACAATTATGCGTACAATAAACAAAAAATATATCGAAATTATAAACAGGTATTACATACACTTCATATAGTTAACTCTGAATGACTAAAATCGCATAAACAAAACGTATTTAGGTATTCCGCACACTAAACAGTTGTTTGTTGCTGGGAATACCCTAAAGCAGACTCGCGAGCGTTGAGGTCGTATGTGCGAGCGGTCGTAAAACGGGTAGGTCGTTAAGTGAGTAGCACCTGTATACAGAATAGCAATTCCGAAGCATATACGACAATCTAAACAAACAAGTAGAATAGCAGTTCTAGCAGCGTAAAATCTATTAAAATTCGTAGTCATGTGGTACATAGCAGCGACTTCACAAGAATATTAGTCTTAACAATTAACTAACGGATTAACTGAACGAATATTTATAAATGGCACATTAAAGTTTGCACATCCAAGCAGAAATAAAGGATCAATGAAGTTACACAGAAGATTATGTAGAAAACTGACACTATACTTACAACGTCGGTCTTGTAACGAATCAAGTCGGATAGGTCTCGGTACTTTTGTAGGTTAAATATTTTAGAAACTGTTTTTGCACACGTTCAACAGAAATTATATGGCTCGTGTAAAGAGAATACCACACTAGACTAGCTCCCAATTTACTTCGCACAAGAGCATGATATAGCGTGAATAACAAGAACCAGAGAAAAAAATAAAATAGATAAAATCTAACAAGGGAAACACCAGGGTTGTCCAACATGAATGAATCTCAACAACGTTATAAAGGAATTTCCCCTCAGTACCTAGATATGAGCTTTTATCCTAGTGCGCCCTAGTTTTAGAGAAAATCAACATTGTTTAGCGCGATCATTCCTTTATATCGATAATGCTATTCCCCGACTGCTAACGACCAACAACAGATCTTTACATGCGCACCGTCGCATAAGTAACATAGAGAAGCACATTAAAAAAAGGTATACTATCCCCTACTAATAATTTTGCCGCAAGCTACGCGTATTTAATCACTTACAGGACGGTAGGAGCAAAAAAATATCATTTATTAATAATTTGCATGAAATACGATTGTTAATATTGTCCACAATAAAATTGAAAAAGAAAAATTACCGGTAGGAATCGAACGCGAGCCACCATGTTCGTAGGCGTACATGCAGTCTATTGCGCTACGCACGCTTATTTGTACGGAGGCTAACATTAACGGTATAAGAAAAATGCGCAAAACAACGTTGATTTTTCGCAGAAACTAGGGCGCATTACGATAAAAGCTCATACCTGGCTGTTCCCTCTCTAACATAGTTGACACCCCTCAAGATCTGTGTCGGACAACCTTGGTGTTCCCTTGTGTGTTAATCTGAAAGAATAAGAAAACATTTAGCGGTAGAAGAATAAGCTATAACCACAAATGAAGCAATGATACGCTTTAAACAAATATAAATCTTCTGAAGAAGGAACCTAGAAGGGGATGCCAGTTAATAGGATACAAAGCCGATCCAGCATTCGGACGAGATCGGAGAATAAGATATCGTTGATTACTATTACACATTTCTAGTTGATATGATTCGAAATCTTTAATAGTTAGAATATTGGTGCTGTCGATAACTTGATGTTTTGTTGTGCAAAAAAAATATGAAAAAAGTGTTTTTGGCTTACTGTCAATGAACTTTAACGACACAAAGTAACAAAAGTAATTTTTTTAGCTAGGCAAACTGATTCAGATGCGAATTATGTAATTAATAGTCTACACAAACTTGCAATAATTGCAAAGAATTTCACAGAATCTTCAATCACCTTGGCTGCTAACTCTACTTTGTTATACAAGTGAAAATACAACCACATTAAATTATAGTTAGTCTTAAGCTAGTATAAAGCACACCCCACTGCTTGCCATGTTATACGCTGGTTGCTATTATCTATGTATCTATTGAAATTTGTACAACAACAATTTTGTGCGATAAAGCTTAGGTATGTAGGTAGTGTATATTTAGAAAATAAATAAATGAAGATATAGTTTAAATTACTTACGATTCTGCTATTGTGGACCGGAAATGGTTTAGTATAAGAGTATGTATACTTCTTTATTAGTCCTATTGTTATATTGCGAAAGGAACCATGCAATTTTCTATATCTTGCAATATTTTTCGCAAAAATTTATTTACATTCCGCTTAACAAATAACTGCTAACAATATGTAGTTTACTTGTCTGCGTATTGTAGCTAATTATTTTCGCTCATTAATGTCTTTTAATAAAGTTTGAAACCGTAATGCATACTTTGATTAGTCTGACTAATAATTAAAATCTTTCTAGGGCGACACTGCCAGTACAAGATTCCGAAACGCATTCGCATTCCAAGTGCGACATTCACAAATTATCTTCTAGTCCTACCAGTGATAGCGGATTGAACGGCTCACCAAGGCGTCATTCCTCTGTAGATGAGATTTTCAGTTTAGTAAATAATATGAGTATTAACGGACAAAGGCAACGATCACTTAGCGACAGTGGCAGAACTGATAGTAGTATTAATGGTAAATATGCCCTACTAATAACTACAACGTCATGACTGAATTAATTAAGTAATTATGCCGATTAAAGCGATTTAACATTCTCGAATTTTAGACTAAAAATAGAATGAACTTCTCGTAATTGGGATGAAGAAGATTTATTAAAATCTTTATCGTAAATTTAAATATTTCAATAGTTTGTGGTAAATATAAAAACAATGTTTACAAACAAATTTATGTTTACATTACAAATGACTAATCATCGAGAATTGTGTACATACAGTGATAATCAATTTATTAACGCAACATTGAAAATGAGTACAAATTAAAAAGTATTTAATTTTAAATTTCTCGAACATTTTCAAATTGGAAGACTCTTTCTATAGATATGTTTTATATGCAGTCGCACCTACGTTTTGAAGATATATTATAGATAATCTAATGAAAAAAGGCATAAATACTTATTAGATACATTTTTATAGGAACTGAACCCGAACAAAATAACCACGAAAGTAGTGCACCCGATTTAGTAGCTTGCCCGCCCGTTCCTCCAAGAAAACATAGACGAAGACATACACCACCAAGGCCGCCGAGTAATGGTCTACCTCCGACACCAAAAGTTCATATGGGCGCTTGTTTTTCAAAAGTAATATTAACTAGTCCAATAACTTTTGCTATTTCATTTAATGTTTACAATGTAGGTATTTAATGGTTGCCCTTTAAGAATTCATTGCACAGCATCTTGGATTCATCCCGATACCAGAGATCAACACATTCTAATTGGTGCAGAGGAAGGGATATACAATTTGAACTTAAACGAGTTGCATGAAACTTGCATAGATCAATTGTATAATAGAAGGACAGTGTGGATGTATGTCATTAAGGATGTGTTAATGACATTGTCAGGTAAGAATGTGTTTATTTTAATTCTCAGTTGATACAAATTATTAGTAGATATAGCTCTACATAGAAGATTACATATTTAACCACATAATAGTTGATAGAACATACAAATCCAACGTACTGATTTGATTAGTCACTGATTCTGGATCAGTGAATATTGTTAGAGAAGTTTTTCTTGCCAGCGTATTCTCTAATTCGTTACCTGATAGGCTCTTATGCCGCGACATCCACACTATAGTAACTTTATTATGTTTGGCAAGAATTCTTAGATTTTCAGGTAGTCCCAAGCTGGTTTCTGTGATTGCCTGACTATCCGATAGGGTACAAACCACCTTTAGGTTGTTTTTCCGGTGCCGTACGGGTACATAACTCTATTGCTAGTGTTTCCGTTAACGTACCAATGTACGGTGTTATAATAATAATAATAATAATAATTCATGCCTTAGCATCACCCAACAGCTTGCGCCAATTACAGGGGGCATCGGCTGGCCATGAATTATTATTACGCCTGCGGCTGTAGACCGACTTAAGATGTTATCTTTCCGCATTTGCCGTGGAATTTGGGAAACTACAGAAAACCAAATTCAGAAAGAACGCATCGGATTCGAACCCGATACCACCAGACTGTGAAGCGAGCGCGCTAGGCACTGCGCTACACAGCTGGCATAGGGCCTTAATATCATGGGTACTTTCTTTTTAACACTGATCAGTACACAAAACCGGTTTTGTTCGCATGAATCATGTTCTATTTAAAAAAATTAAACTTGATATTTTTCTGTTCAATATGTTCAAAACGAACATAACCTCACTTTTGCGTCCGCATTATATCAGTACCATGGGTCAACAAATCACGTTCATCTTTGTGCGTTCTTTTCGTAATACTAGCTAACCTCTGCACCTTGACGTGTTTTGTAACGGCTTACTTCTGTGTAGTTTTACCAAATCTAGCAGCCATAGGTTTGCATAGGTTTTACCACTCCAGTGTATTATATGTAGTTTTAATCCCCATGATTTCCCAATCGTCCTGTGGGTAGTCGTTAGTGCTTGTTTGTACTTGTCTGTCATCCGTTCAAGATGTTAACTTTGAATCAAGAACCAATCCTAAGAATTTAGCATCTTGATTGAATTGTGCCATTTTATCATGAATTGTTGGTGGTTTTAGGCCATTCAGCTTTCCTCTTCTTATAAAAGGGTCTAGTGTTGCTTTTACAAGGTTAGAATCTTAGGTTTTCCATTGTTCAAGGTTACAAGCAGACTGTTTTTCTTGCTGATTTAATACGGTTTGAAAATTATTTCATGATCACTTCTTACTCATGCGTCCTCTGATTCAAATAACTCAACTGCAAATTTTTGGTGGGCGAGATTCTCTTGGTCATCAAATTTATTTAGCAAATAATTTTCGTTCTTTATTTTATTTCATTCTTTAAGTAATATTGTTCGGGATTAAACTCCGTCATTATTACTAATTGCACTTGACCAATTCGTAAATAAATTACTATTACTCCTCTTTTAAAACAATCATGAAAAAAATTTAGCATGGTGAAGCAGTTTCCAATATCTAACATTTTTTTACATTTTAAATTTATACAATTTGCACAACATTGTGGCCACATGCTCATATTAGCGTTGTCTTCAGTAGCATTTAAATTTGAAGTAACTTTGTAATGTACATTTTATAAGAAATTTGGTGGGTTTTGCGGCCATTTGAATATCCATGAAGAAAATTTTGCCGTATATCTAAATCTATTTAATTACACAAAATTTGTTCGTTCATACAAATTTAATGCTTTACTTTTATTTCAGGAAAAACATCACAGCTATATAGACACGACTTATTAGCTTTGGTGAACAAACAATCTCATCGATTTAGTTTACATATGAATAGAATACCCGAACGATTAGTCCCAAAAAAATTTGCGCTTACTACACGAGTACCGGATACACGAGGCACACAAAAGTGTTGCGTTGCACGAAACCCATACAATGGATACAAATATCTGTGTGGGGCGACATCTTCTGGTATATTCCTTATGCAGTGGTATGATCCGCTAAATAAATTTATGCTTTTGAAAGTAAGACTCTCTCTATAAATAAAATGATTAATTAATTAAATAATTATTCACATTTTTCAGCATGTTGAATGCAGTTTACCATCACCATTGAATGTATTTGAGATGATAATAACACCTGAGTTAGAATATCCAATGGTGTGCGTATCAGTTAAGAAAGCTTATCAACCTAACAGGTACAAATTGGATCTTATTAATATGAATTCAGGTATGTATCTTTCCTATTTCATACTTTAAAATTGGAAAAGGTTCCACTATTTATGTTCGTTTTCCAGGGGCGAATTGGTTTCATTCGGATGATTATCAAGATATGGATGGAACGGCGACTGTGATACCGAAAAGGGAAAATTTGAACATTATCAGTGTGTTTCAAATGGAGAAAGATGCGATCCTCGTGTGTTATGATAACTTGGTTAAAATTATTACGCCGCATGGCAAACTCCGCGAGAATAAGAAGCAACTTTCAGAATTAGAATTCGATTTTAATATAGATAGTATACGTAGGTTAATACAACTTGATTATTTACGGAAATATATGCAATGAAATGTTTTAGTATGCCTACCTGACAGTGTCCTCGCTTTCCATAAACACGGAATGCAGGGCAGATCGTACAAAAATGGTGATATTACGCAAGAAATCAGGGACGTCTCTAGAACGTACAAATTATTGGGATCAGATAAGTGAGTTACAAAAAAAACGAATTTAATTTTGTCGAATAACGGCGATAATTACGAAACAAATTACAGCTTCTTTATTATGAATTAGCTTAACACCTACATTGGCTTATTTTTAGTAAATGATATCGGAAAAAAATTAGAAAATCATTACAATTTTACCGTCAAATTGTAATTAGAACTGTGATAAAGGTATTTGTTGCCATTCAACTAATTTATCAAAACAACTGGCTGTACTCTGTATAGCACAATTAGAATGTGTGTCATCTTATATCTATTAATGTGTGGTAAAATTTTTCAGAGTCGTTATGTTAGAGAGTAATTTAATACGTAATGGAACCTTGAACAATGAAGAAGGACACGATTTATACATTCTTGCCGGACATGAAGCCAGCTATTAGGACTATAGGTAATTAACATGCTTAAGCTTTCTTTTATTTATATATAAATTCTTAAAGTTATCATAGAATATTGGTTTGTAACGTTCACCATTACTTTTCTATTTAATTCCCAGATATTTAAAAAGCACCTCTGTTGTAGATCTTGACTTCTTATTGTGGATACTCATTATGTATTAAAAAATAAAGATAAGAGGACACGTGAAAACAGAAGAACTTTCAGCTTCACAGTAGTGGTAGTACGACCTTTCGTAACTTATTTTTTAGAATTAAGAAACGTCGTTAATACAGAAATCTTATGTGAAGAAAAAATGATTAAATTAATATACCTCAAAGATTATAAAAGAAAGTATCGTGCATGATATTTTAGATAAAAGAAGATATAAAATCTGTTAATTAAAGATTCTGATTATATCCCGTTTAAAATTAGGATGTTATAATAAAATGAAAACAAAATGAAATGAAAGAGATTATAAGGAGAAATTATAGAAATTTTAACGAAATATTGAAAGCGAAAGTGTAATAATTTTTTGTGATAGATGTTTACACTTTTTTAACAATAATCTTTCACGAAGTTGTCCACAATCGCATTTTAACTATAATAGGATAATATATGCACATACATGTTTTAAATCGTTAAAAATTATTATATAATCGTGTTATTTTATTAATTACAAAGCAAATTAAATATTAAATAAAACATACACCCAAATATATATTGAGTAAGTGAAAATATCTATTGCAAAAGATTTCTGTATTTAAAAAAAGGATGATGTATAGTCAACAGCATACGCGGCTGTGTTTATTAATTTACATAATGTAATAAATATTGTTTTATGATGTACATATTGTATATTATGCGATAAATACCAAAAAGATTTAATTTAAAAATATAGCTAATTAAGTTCCCAGACTTGATTATTAAGACAAATCCGATGGCCAACACACTGAGTGTTATTTTCCTTCGTTTTTTTTATGTTACAACGTGAAATTTTCCTCCGATGTATTTTATTAACTCGCTAAATATTTTTGGTCATGTTTTTATAAGCCGTATGTAAATTCTTTTCCTTTTTTTTTGTTATTTTACGTTTTATGTATTTTATTATAAACAAATAAAATTTAATAAATAAACTTTATTTGCTTTGTTCCACAACCTCTCTTTTACTACTAACAAATTTGTCAAATTCAACTATAGAATTCTTTTGACGCCAATTATAATATTCTACTTTGCTCTCAGTAATGTTGTGCTGTTCTGTGACATTGGCGCTCTACGATGTCACTATAGTCCCTGTGACTACTCAATCACGGGTCTCCGCTGGCCTCCCATCCCCTACACTGTGTTGGACAAGTTCTCTTGTCAGCGTTTGCCAGCTTGCCGACGGAGACACATTTTCACGAACTGCTATCTCAGATCTGTCCCACGGCTCTCAAAATAGAGTGGTAACTATTGGCCAAACGCAGGACACGGAATCTAGCCCTCGGGTACAACTAGCTCGTTCGTGAATTATGCCTGTACTACGCGGACGCCAGGGCCGCAATCCTACCCCATGAAAGTCGCCAAATATGACGTTCGTACAATTGGTTGTTGGGGGATAGTACTACCGTATATGTATTTCTTGTAAGTCGGTGACTGCCCTTCCATGAGAGTGGCAGCGTACTTGTTTCTGTTAGTGGTATTCCAACAGGGAATACCTCTTAGACCTATTCCGCAAGGTCCGAGTAGACTCGCCTCTAGATGGGTGCCGGGTCACTCTGAGATGAGTGGAAATGACGGATTAGCCAGAGCAGCCAGTGAGCGATCATTCACAGACCCAGAACCGTCGTCTGGGAGTTCCTATGGTTGCATCAAAGCTTTCGTTAGAACTCGGCACGCTGTTAGACATCGCTCCCATAGGAACGAACTTATTGGCATGATGCACTGCAAAATCCTTGGAATTCATTCGTACCAGGTCGGACTTCCTAAAGCTGTCTCTACGAGCAAACCCAGACTAAGGACGCTTACAGGCATCTAGACTGGGCGCTGCACACTGAACAAACACATGCACTACACAGGCCTAACAAACTCCCCGATGCAGAAGAAACTCTCGCGCATCTTCTTGCCGACTGTCCAGTATGTAGCGCTTAAAGCGCTACTTTGTAGCCGACAAATTACACGAACCCAGACTAGAAAAACTAACTCTCGACCAACTTACACACTTCTTCCTACAAATGCAACCGAGTCGCGAGGCCCAAACGACATGGGAGCACAATAGGTCTCTTGAGCAGCTGCGGTACGGAGTTACACATCCATGAAGAAAAAAAATGTATTGTTTGGCGCCAAAACTTGCCCAGTCTCGATGGTTTTGTAAAGATTATCTGTTTTTCGAGAACCTTACGTCCCATTTTTAATTCATACAACGAATTTTGCTGACGAACAATTCGTAATCCCAAAAACATGACATGCTTTAGTTTTTTAAGACAAGCACGCATTTTAACGTTTTTAACCCGTTTGGGTGAAATATGCTTCGAATATTTCTAGCATCGACGTTGCGAGAAATTAAATGGTATCAGGAGATGACCCCTAGTGTGTGAGACGCCCTGAATGTGCAGTGCGACAAAAATAGGTCACAAAATAATTTTGATGTGATTCTGATTTGAATTATGCATTTATGTATGTAACACGTTACACATACGATGATATCTATACTATTTTTTAAATAAATACAATAACTCACTTAAATAAATACAATAACTCATGATTCATGATAAAACTTTTGATATACTCTAAAACATGCGCGCAAGTATTTTCCAAAATTTGAGGAAGTGTTAAAAATATCTTGCGCCAGACAGATCTATACAAGATAAATGTATTACTTCACATCATATACGAATATAATTTAAAATAGAATAGATATGCTTTGCCAAGATTTGTGACTTGCAAAACTACAAGGAAATGGAATGTTAAAATCAATTTATCGACAGTAAAAATTATTGACCTAATAAAATCGGGTAGAAAATGATTAAAACATTTTTTGCCGGTAAAAAAATATTTGTCATATATGGTTAAGTTAAAGCCTAACAATGATGTTTCATCGGTAGCATAAACTGAGCAATTGAATAAAATTTTCTAAATTTATTTTGCTGCTAAACTAAAAATAGTCACCCTCAGCTCTGAACATAAATAGTTTCAGTTCAGGAGTTGGCGAAAAATTACAGCTGTGTGTGTCAGTACATATGTAAAAAATAATTAAAACAGGTAAAATAGATTTTTTGATTTATTGACATTTTTTATTCAATAATAGCATTAATTAATTTTGGAAAGATTTAAAAAAATTGAATTGTAAATACAGGAAGATTACGCCGGTTTTCTAAACGTGGGTTTCTTTCTTAGGTATTTACTAAACAATTACTGATATTAATTGAAAGTAGGTCTTATATTTTAAGTTAATTAGATTCTGCATTAATCAATAATCACAATAGTCTAGTAATAATTTTTGTAACTAGAAGTGTCAATGTGCGAGTAATGTTGCCTGCCCTTTTACTGCAATGTTATGTTTGAATTTGTCAATGTTTTGTTATTGTTTAATTTCTTCTGAATGCTGTTATAGTTACAAATAAGTCCCCAAAATGGCTGAGGCCGAGGGGAGCTCAGAGCAGGATGATGTTTCGTTCTTACGAACGGTAAGTTTACAGAGATCGTTGGATGACACAGGCAGTATAGGTTATACTGCAGAAGAATTAATTACAAACATTACTGACATTACCTGTTGTTTTGCTTTTGATTTATAGGAAGACATGGTTTGTCTTTCATGTACAGCGACAGGAGAAAGAGTTTGTTTGGCTGCTGAAGGATTCGGCAATAGGCATTGCTTTCTAGAAAATATAGCCGATAAAGTACTATAAAATTAATTATTTTTTACAACACAAGGTAATTAATTTTATTACAGAACATCCCACCTGATCTTTCGCAATGCGTGTTTGTAATAGAACAGGCTCTGTCAGTTCGTGCTTTGCAGGAATTAGTGACAGCAGCTGGAAATGAAACTGTAAGTGGATCTTTAGCAACTTGTCAAAATATGAAGTAAAACAATTTTTCTTAAAGTTTATTACTATCATGGCTTTTCATAAATATAAGGGGCCATTTTATCTTCTTTTTATTTGGGCATTAAAGCACCCTCAATTTCCTTGCACCCTTATTAATTATTGTTAATTATCTCCCTACATTATTCATTACCTCGTGAACTTTGTTATGTTAAGGCATGAATTTCTTTTTAAATTTCAGGGACAGGAAAATTTAGTAAGTAATCGAAGTACCACATTTATGATGAATGGTGGCATACATATTAAAAGGAATCAAATTTAAATTCCTCATTAATGTTCCTATAACCATATGTGGATCCTTATTAGTATCTAACACATTTAATTTTACTGACTACCAACCGTTTCATAATTGGATCATAGTTGTGAAAACATTGGTATCATATTATTTAAATTTTGATTTAGTATAATCATGGCCTTTTATATTAACAAACATTTTTTGTTTTGCAATTTAATTTCTATTATTTGCTGTAGTCTTATCATTATTTTTTTAATTTTTATGCACAATTATTGGTAATGGTAGATGTAGTAGGAGTTTTAGTAAATCTGGTTTTTCAGAAAAAATGTTTGAAAATTAATTTCCGTTTTGGACTCATGTCTTCCGCCCTTTACAATCCTACTAAATATAAAACGTGTTAATTGTTAGATTTTTTGCATTGTTTTGTCAAAAATGTGTACTATGATTGTTTTGTAATAGTTATTGATCTAATTTCGTGATATTTTTACTTGAACATTTTTAGTAAAATGTTCTCCTTGCCCTTTGCCTTATTTTACGTGATGTGTCGGTTCTCGATATATGTAATATTAAAGTGACAATGAAGATATGATATTCATTCTTATAATGGAATTCGTTAGATTACGCCAGGGGATTATTTTAAAAGTAGTGAAATATGTCAGTGATTTTCAAAATGGGTACTTTTGCCTAATGATCTTGCCTTCAATGACACTCAATTATACGAATTTTAGTTTTCGTATCATGTGCCATATGTCGTTGGAAAAAATGCCACAAACAAGGAAAGGAACAAACAAGGAAAGGAATGTTAGAGAGATTTTAAACCTTAAAGGTTTATATACTGGTATATTCTTTGAACTAATGCAAATGATTAATTTCTTATTTCAAATACGTAAATATTATTGATAAAAAGCCAAGTAAATATGTATGTTACAAATTAATGAGAAAAAGGAAAGTTGGCTGACTAAAATATGAGTAATTTTTGTATTGTTATTCTGAAATATAGGTGCCAAATAAATATTATTTGAGTTTGTGTGCGTTAATAGATTAATGTATGTATATGAATATATACAGAAACAACTTCATTGTTATTACCACAAAATGATATTAATACAGTATCTGGCTAAAATATTACTTAAACAAATTGATAATTTATATTAAAAATTATTAAAAACTCATTAAATTGTAATTTAATTAATATTTTGTATTTCCACCCTCTATTTTCGATTAGTTATTGCTTCGTCTTGTTGTCTTTCATGTAAACCAGACGTTTTAATGTATTCCACACATTTTAGATCTGGAGAGTTCCTAACCACCTTAGTATCGGTATATCTACCGCTTCCAGCAAACCCTTAATCGACTTGGCACAGAGCATCCTGCAAAAGTGTATATAAGCCTTCATTTGGGTCCAAATAATTCAAATATGACTAAAACATTTTCAAGACGTGTTTATATTATTTTTGGTTTATAGTTCCGTTTACGAAATATAATGGTTCTGGTCCCTCTGACTGCACATATGTACATACCGGTCGTTTTGAGAAATAGGATAAATAAAGCCGGGAAGAGGTAAGGGGTATGAAAATTCGCTAAGAAGTGGGGACGCGTATGAGTCTATGAACGGTGTACTCTACAATATTGGTGGGGACGTAGCTCCCTTCACCTCCTCCTCGCTTTAAATATCCTAAGACTCAAAACGACCGGTATATATGTACTTGACCATACTATGACCGCCGACGAATAATTCATAGATTTTACCAAACTGCCTTCATGAAAACGTTCTTACGGACGTCTCCTGACGAATAGAGCCCCTTCAATCTCCATCTTTCGTTCTTGAACATAATCTAAAAAGCCAAATCGAAATGCAGTACATTTACTTCTACCTTTTTTGCTTTATAAATTGGCTTACCTTCATCCAGTCATTAAAGGTATAGTTTTTGGATTGAACTTATCGCACAGTAGACTGCTTATCTTAAAGAAGGGTTGAATTCGACCCGGGGCGGAAGCCAGGTCACGAGTATTCGAGGGAGGAGATATACATTTCTCGAAAACAGAGTATTAGTAGATGTATTAAAACATAAGAATTTTATAATTTTTGTAATGTGGCCCTAATAGTTTGGCCAGGTACTGTATACAGGGTTTCCACGGCCGAGCGGGACATAGGGGGAATACATACAATCGGTTTTCGATGAATACTATCTCCCTAATACTACTTCACCCAAATTTATTTATTTATTTATTTATTTATTTCAAATTTAAATGCCACATATTATAACTGGGCTGACGATGCACATTTCCACAACCATAGTACAAAGGAAGGCATGTTAATAAAGCCTGAAAATTATTATTTTTAAATCTATTGCACGTGAATTTCTAATAAGGCTGTTAACATATGACAGGACTGCAAGCGGCCGTGGCGCAAAGGTTTACACAACGGCTTAATAACGCAATGCACGGATTGTTTAGGGTTCGAATCCCTACAGATCAATTTTTTTTTTAGTTTTTTATCTTCAACAACAATGATTTTAACCATAACAAAAATGATCGAGTGCTATTATGTGTTTCGCTTTTCAATTAAAAATTAAAAAAAAAAAACAAAATTCAGCTGTCGGGATTCGAACCCTAAACCAATCGTGCATTGCGTTATTAAGTCGTTGTGTGAACTTCTACGCCATGGCCGCTTGCAGTCCTGTCACATGTTAAGAACCTTATTAGGAATTCACGTGCAATAGATTTTAAAATAATAATTTTCTGGCTTTATTAAAATGACTATCTTTGTACTATGGTTGAGGAAATGAAAGATAATATTCACCAAAAACCGATTGTATGTATTTTTCCTATGTTCCATTTGGCCGTGGAAACACTGTATATTACATTATATGTGCCTTTGGTTTAATCATTTCTTCGTATATCATGTATTTGCTAATTATGCTAATATTTTCCTCAATTTCAAATAAAAATGTATAAATATATGTACCTACATATTACGCTACTATATATTCTCCGTTATTATTTTAGAGACTATCTATATAATAATAAATAGCATATGAATATATTTTTTTTATCATAATACACATTTTCTACGTTTTACGAGTAGATGCTAACATTGGTCCTTTCTTACTTATATTTACTGTTTATATTTTAACCTCAATAGGGGAAAGGCACAGGCTCTGGGCATCGTACATTATTATACGGTAATGCCATTCTCCTGAGACACCAAAACAGCGACATGGTAAGTATAAGCAATTTAATTTAATTATACGAAACGATTAATATACATGATATAACCTGTGTGTGTATGTTGGTTTTGAAATAGATTTTTCTTTTACTGGCTAAAGTTTCTGTTTAGAGAGGTAATTCGTTTTTTCGCAATTATGCGCATCTTCCCATAGACATAGAATTAGCAGCGTTAGTACACGCAGCAATGCGTTACGGTAATTTATAAATTAGAAGATTGTCATAAATTGATATTGAGATCAACAATAATACATTCAAATATATGTATCGCTGAATAAAATGATTTTATAGTTGCTCTTTTATAGATACTTACTACTGCAGTTAACGTTAGACCTTGTAATGTGGCAACAACTCCTTGCCTTTTGCGAAAGTAGAAGTGCAACCAATTTCTCCGATTGAATGAATAAAGTAAATATGCCTGATTGGAAAACAGAAATGCATGAGTGATCATAGTAGTAATTAGTTAGTTCCACATTCATCCGATGGTGCTATTTCTGTTTTCCAAATAAAACTGCGCTAGTGTGATTATTAATTTCGATCGTTTTTAACACTACTACGGTAACTATGAAAATGTATTGGAAACCAGCAATAAAACTGCACAAAATCTGATGAATCAGAATGTCAGATTTTGGAGAACTCGGTAGTATTTACAAAAAAGAAAAATTCGTTCAACAAAAATATCTCGGTGATCGTAAAGATAAAATTAGTCCTTCCGGCAACATCACTTGCTAGATCGGTACTTAAGCTGAGTTACCATTTACCTTGAGCAGGTAAATAATAGCGCAGTATTATTTACGGCGATGCACAGTGGTAAGAAAGCCATAGAAACACATTTACACACAGAATTTGCACAGCAAGAACTGCAGGTGGGTAGGTTCCATAAGCAAAATTCGCTTTGCAACCCGCTCAGCTGCTCTCACTATACAATATCAGAATGAAAAACATATTACACTGGCAATACTACTGTGCTGAGAAATAAACATTCTCTTCCAGTTCAAGTTATGTGTGCAACAATGTGATTTGTCCATCGCTTTCGTTCTCATTACCGCGCAAGCTACAAGGTACATCAAAATTAAAAACTAAAGCTTCCTTACAATAAGAGTGCACTTTCTTCTTAATTTATAAATTACCATAAATTGATGGCTAACAATAACAATTGTGGCTTTGTTAAATAAACCAGCACCTCCTACACACCAAGCTCAACGCTTTCTAATTTCTCAAGCGTTCCCTTATAATTTAATTTCTTTTTATTTTATTATTTCAGTACTTAGCATGTCTGTCGACAAGTTCTAGTAACGATAAGTTAGCTTTCGATGTTGGTTTGCAAGAGCACAGTCAAGGCGAAGCTTGCTGGTGGACCGTGCACCCGGCAAGCAAACAAAGGTATAGCGATGTGCCCGTTTGAATACATAATACGTCGCCTTTTTCTTGCTTTTGTAGATCCGAAGGTGAGAAGGTACGCGTTGGTGACGATCTCATCTTGGTATCTGTAGCCACTGAACGATACTTGGTAAGATTTTGATGCTTTCATCGAGAAGTACTACTTAAAGTTGTCGGTTATTTTAGCATACCACAAAAGAAAATGAAATGTCAATAGTGAATGCGAGTTTCCACGTTACGCATTGGTCGGTCCAACCCTATGGAACGGGGGTTTCCCGAATGAAATATGTTGGTTTCGTTTTCGGCGGTGATGTACTTCGCTTCTTTCATGGAGGTGATGAATGTCTGACTATTCCTTCGTCGTGGAGTAGAGACGCTTCTCACAAGTACGTTTAAAGAAGAATGTAAAAGTATAGTTTAAGCCTAATAAATTTTGTCATTACAGTATTGTTATTTACGAAGGGGGTGATGTAATGTCGCAAGCCAGATCGTTATGGCGTTTAGAACTGGCGCGTACTAAGTGGTCTGGGGGTTTTATTAATTGGTCACATCCTATGAGAATCAGACATATTACGACTGGTCGATATTTAGGAGTAAACGAAAATAATGAACTGATTCTTGTAGGAAGGTAAGCGACGATGATTCTTTAAGTTAAAGCTGTAATTTTAAGACTGTGCAGTCTAATTAATAACTAGAATGCTTATTACAGAGATGAAGCAACAACTGCGTCGTCCGCATTTTGCTTACGTAAAGAAAAGGATGATATGAAGGTAGTACTCGAAGATAAAGATTTAGAAATAATTGGTATGCCTATAATCAAATATGGTGATACTACAGTAATTGTTCAGCATTCTGAAACTGGATTGTGGCTGTCATATAAGGTTAAAAAATAAATATCAATATCAGCAAAAAAAATTAATGTACAATATATTCTAGTCTTACGAAACAAAGAAAAAGGGTGTCGGTAAAGTGGAAGAAAAACAAGCAGTACTTCACGAGGAAGGCAAAATGGACGATGGTCTAGATTTCAGTAGAAGTCAAGAAGAAGAATCTCGAACAGCTAGGGTTATTCGCAAGTGCAGTTCACTGTTCAATCAATTCATTAAGTAAGTAAAGATGCAGATTTACTACAAATTTTCGTCACAAAATCCAATTTCGTGAGACTATTGAAGTCAGTTACCGTAAAAAACTATTTCTAAGATTTGCATAGGTGTGTTCCGGATTTGGCGGTCCTTTTTTTATCGTTTCATGGCAAGCTTATGAAAATGGGACCCGCCCATCATTGATAAAAATACCTAAATTTTTAGTAGATGAACCAAACAGTCGATTTTTACGAGATAGAGATCTGGTCAACACTCACCCTCTACAGTTTACAGCAATTCGACATTTTATTTGTTTGTCTAATTATACGTACAGGTCGACCGCTCGCTATCGAACAATCGGTTACCTACATAGTTTTTGATCTGACACCAATCACAGCTCAATACTTTTACCCAACCTCTCCGACTCAAGCGCAACTACCACGAGATTTTGGTCGACCCGTACTAAATATCTTACTCAATACAGACAGCTGCGTTCCAGGTGATTAAAAGTATGTATATGCCGTATAGATTTCCTAGCGGTTGAAAAAAGAAAGCGTATACTTGGAAATGCTGAGCTAGCCTACAAAACTACCACTATGCGTTACACTGGAGGAGTGACAAGTGCGATGGAACAACAAAGTTATCAATGCGCAAATCTGGAACCCTGACTGAATTGCAAGTTGAGAAGAGCAAATTACCGCCACACACAGGTCCTAGGTGGCCATGGTGTTTTCAGATCGTATACTCTCCTCATTGATTAGGTAAATATATAACTAGGAGAAACTATGGAGAGGTATACGAGTTCTGCTATCTAGTTATATACAGAGTGTCCGCGATATACAAAGCATGCTTTTAAGGGATGATAGCTACAACGATTTAGAAACAAAAACATATAATACACCTTGGATCTATCTGTAAGCGTAAACGAGAAAAAAAATTATTTCTCATGTCACAAAGTTCGACGCATACTGTACACCGGCAGCTGATCAGTGCAAGATTTACCCGCCGATTACAGGCGTGTGTTCTTGAAAATGGGCAACACATCGAGCCTTTCCTGTAATACATTTTCTCCTATCTCTCAAAAAAGTCCTTTTTAGAACCACCAATTTATCACAAATAAAAGAAAAGAACCCAATTTTGTAGTAGCCTTTCCGAAAGAGCTTAAAGCACCATAACATAATTGCAATAATTACATTGTTTTCGTTCAATGCGACTTTACCTCAACTTAAATTTTCATTTACCAATCGGAGGCTGCTATTAAACACGCCCTTTTCACTCTAACTTCAACATAACATCGATTTTATTGTCATAACATTATTAAAAAAAACGCAAAGGTACCTTTATTTTAAAACGTATGGCCATTGACTTCGTACGATACAAGTTCAAGGTCGTATAAACAGATGATGCTTGGCTTACATCTGCGCTTCTATTGAATACGTGTACAGTATGGTGGAAGAGAAATGACACCACGCTTCAATTTCAAAGTATTAAATAATTCGTTTTCATCGTTGTTTTCAGTTATTTTTAACCCTAAATTTTTGATATGGTTTTTTGGTTATTTAAGAAGCAATATGGATGAGTTTTCTTGTACAGTTTGACCAAATAAGGTTTTTTAGAAATCATTTTTTTTCTCGTTTACGCTTACAAATAGACCCAAGGTGTATCATATGTTTTTGTTTCTAAATCGTTGTAGCTATCATCCCTTAAAAGCATGCTTTGTATATCGCGGACACCGCTATCTAATCAATGACTCCGCTTGGTAAGGATAGCCAACACATGCGTGTGTCGTGAGAAGGAAGGCACTGCTGCGCACAAGATTTTTGAGTGGTCAACACCATGTCTTTATGACAGAAAGTGAGGAATAATCCAGCGGCTAGTTAGAAAAATCATGTCAAACAAAGAGATGGAGGGACGAGCGCGAGATGCTGCTTTCCGAGTTGGTAACGTCCCGCGGAAAAATAAATAAATAAAGTGGGAAGTAAAACAGAAATATCAACGGAATTATAGTCACTAAACTTCCGAATATTCCCTAGGCATCCACAATTAAAATATTTACTAGTCACTGCATGTGTATATACCATGTGACGACACTAACATGATACTGCAAAATGTGACTCAAGGTCTGTTTGCGTTCTATTTTAATTTCATCTAATTTGACATTTACATTTTTAATATTCAAAAAGTCTCCATTCACACTTTGGAGCATTCAATAGTCATTCTCTGGTCAGTGTTGCAAGGTAATCGATGATTTAGTTTTTTTTACTGTTATTTGTAACTACCCAGAGAGAATCAGATACTGCACTTCAGGATATTCTCCGCATATCTATAATCTCCAGCACAGCAATTGGCACAGTAACGATAATTCCATAATTGGCATCTATTGAGCGAACAGTTTTAGGTTGCAAGCGCAAAATCATCTCGCAATAAAAGGAGTTTGGTCTCGGTTGATACAAATATCTTCTTGCCGAAAATGTAACATCGTACGGAGTTATAATAAGCTATATGACACAAGTCAAGATGTTTTTAATTAATTAAAAATATATTGTTGTTGTTCCTCATCAATATTTTGTAACCCACTACTTTCATTCATTTTAGTGGTCTAGAAACATTGCAATCAAATAGGAGGCACTCAATGTTTTTTCACACCGTCAATTTGGCTGAAATGGTCATGTGTTTAGAAGATCTCATTAATTACTTTGCTCAACCCGAAGATGATATGGGTAAGTGCACTTTAATATTGCTCTAAACTATTCTAGTTCGTTCTTTTTTCACAGAACATGAAGAAAAGCAAAACCGATTTAGAGCGTTAAGAAACAGGCAGGACTTATTCCAGGAAGAAGGCATCCTTAATTTAATTCTAGAAGCAATTGATAAAATCAACGTTATTACGTCACAAGGTTTTGTTGCTTCTTTAGCTAGTGATCAAAGTTGGGAGGCCATATCGGGTTATTTGTATCAATTGTTAGGTAGATAAAAAGTATGTTTCATCTTTATATATCATTTCTACTGATTGTCATCTATTTCACAGCCGCAATAATCAAAGGAAATCACACGAATTGCGCACAGTTTGCGAATTCTAACCGTCTGAATTGGTTGTTTTCTAGATTAGGCTCTCAAGCTTCTAGCGAGGGTACAGGCATGTTGGATGTATTGCATTGCGTTCTTATAGATTCCCCTGAAGCTTTAAACATGATGAGGGTAAGTCTTTTTATAATATGTACAATAGCATTGTGAAGAATTTGCTCGCTTTTAGGATGAACATATCAAAGTAATTATATCGCTGTTAGAAAAACACGGAAGAGATCCAAAAGTTTTAGACGTATTATGTTCACTTTGTGTTGGTAATGGCGTAGCAGTACGTAGTTCACAAAATAATATATGCGACTTTTTGTTACCCGGAAAAAATCTTTTGTTGCAAACACAATTGGTGGATCACGTAGCAAGGTAACTGTTTGAAAATATCGCGGATATGTAGTTTTGGAACATGACATATATTTTTTTATTTCAGCGTACGTCCAAACATTTTTGTTGGAAGAGTTGAAGGGAGCGCCATTTACCAAAAGTGGTATTTTGAAGTGACGGTGGATCATTTAGAGCAGACAACGCACATGACACCACACTTGAGGATTGGTTGGGCTAACTCCAAAGGGTACATACTATATAGATAGTTGTCTCTCTATTTTACTCGTGATATTTTAGATACATACCATATCCTGGAGGTGGCGAAAAATGGGGTGGAAATGGTGTAGGAGACGATCTATATTCGTTTGGATTTGACGGCTGTTACCTTTGGACTGGTGGGCGTAGTACGCAAGTAATGTACGATTTAATGGAACCCTACATCAGAAAAAGTATTTCTCTAATTTCATTTTCGCTGACAGATAGTAACCTCCGGATTTATTTACAGATGACGTCATCGGTTGTGCGCTTGATCTGACAATACCCATGATATCCTTCACATTCAATGGTACACCAATCAGAGGCAGTTTCAGGGATTTCAATTTAGACGGAATGTTTTTCCCGGTAATTAGTTGTTCATCCAAACTAAGGTAACCTCAAAGAGCGCACAATTCTTTTATTTTTATACATATAAAATTATGTATTACTTTGTTGGATAGTTGCCGTTTCTTATTGGGCGGTGATCATGGTAGGCTTAAATACATACCACCAGAAGAGTTTTCACCATTAATTGAAAGTTTATTACCACAACAAATATTAAGTTTAGATCCATGTTTTTACTTTGGTAATTTAAACAAAAGCGTATTAGCTGGCCCGTTGCAAGTAGAAGATGATACAGCATTTGTGCCAAATCCTGTAGATACATCGATGGTAAACATTACTAATTAGAAAATAATTAGACGTAGATACATAATTTATTGTTTTTAGGTTAGTTTACCGAGCTACATTGAATCTATTAAAGATAAATTAGCTGAAAATATACATGAAATGTGGGCCATGAATAAAATAGAAGCTGGATGGCAATGGGGTGAAGTTAGAGATGACATGCGTCACATTCATCCTTGTTTGGTGCCTTTCGACAAGCTACCACCAGCTGAGAAAAGATATGACTCGCAATTGGCTGTGCAAACCTTAAAGTAATACATTTACATTTGATTTGGTCGTATTATTAATTTCTTTCTCTTTTCTAAGAACAATCTTAGCATTGGGTTACTACATCTCCATGGATAAACCGCCATCTCGCATTAAAACAGTTCGTTTGCCAAATGAACCTTTCATGCAGGCTAACGGATATAAGCCTGCTCCTTTAGATTTAAGCGCCATAACGTTAGCTCCAAAAATGGAAGAGCTTGTTGATCATCTAGCCGAGAATACTCATAATTTGTGGGCTAAGGAACGGATCCAACAACGTTGGACATACGGTCTTAATGAGGTATTTAATCTTGCAAAATATGTAATCGCATACATGATTTATAATTCGTTATATTTGTAGGATCCAGACATGTTGAGAAGTCCTCATCTTGTGCCATACAATAAAGTTGACGATGCTATCAAAAAAGCTAATAGAGATACTGCATCTGAAACTGTAAGGACATTGTTAGTATATGGATATAATCTTGATCCACCTACAGGAGAACAACATGAAGGTACTCGATATTTATTTTTCGCGAATGAATTTATAATATTACTTTTTACTATTTCCATCAGCTTTACTTGCCGAAGCTAGTAGACTACGCCAACTCAGTTTCCGAACATATCGTGTTGAGAAAACTTACGCTGTTAGTTCGGGAAAATGGTACTTCGAGTTTGAAATTCTTACTGCTGGACCTATGAGAGTTGGCTGGGCTAAAGCCGACTGCGCATCAGGCTGTATGTTAGGTTCAGATGAAAATACTTGGGCATTTGATGGATACAATGTAAGTATTTTTAAACTTGCTGTGTTTAGTGGGAAAACGTATGAAGTAATATTGCATAGTTCATAAAACGGTTAATTTTGTTTGTAAGGAATTATTTCCACACTTCATCCGAACAACAACAATAAATCTCATTGAACTGACACTTAAACTTCCTCCAGCATATTCCCCACCATACTTTTTTGTGACGGTATTGACCAACAACTTCATTAAAACTTCTAATTCCGTTTTTAAAATTAAAAGCTTATAGTAAATTTTTGAAACTACATGTATGCACATACAAGCAACGTTTAGTATTGGTCGATAGTCGTATGAACGTGAAACACTCCCAGCCATTTGATGGACCCCCTACAGGAGTATGTGGGGTGATTGGAACTATGCCATTAGAGCACCCATTTAGAACGTATCAGAATGGCAAATAAGAAGCGAGAACCTGACGAACATACGAGCACTAGGGATAGCACTTACACTACCCTTTATCTCGAGGTGAAAAATGACTGAAGAGCATGTATTCATATTGTATAAACCGACCAGAGAATTTGAATTCAGCAGTTAGAAGAAACTCAAGTATACAGGATGTCCGCGATATACAAAGCATGCTTTTAAGGGATGATAGCTACAACGATTTAGAAACAAAAACATATAATACACCTTGAGTCTATCTTTAAGTGTAAACGAGAAAAAAAAATGGTTCTAAAAAACCTTATTTGGTCAAACTGTACAAGAAAACTCATCCATATTGCTTCTTAAATAACCAAAAAACCATATCAAAAATTTAGGGTTGAAAATAACTGAAGACAACGATGAAAACGAATTATTTAATACTTTGAAATTAAAGCGTGGTCATTTCTCTTACATCATACTGTACACGTATTCAATAGAAGCACAGATGCAAGCCAAGCATCATATGGTAATACGACCTTGAACTACATTAGATCATTGTATCGTACGAAGTCAATGTCCATATGTTTTAAAAATAAAGGTACCTTTGCGTTTTTTTTAATAATGTTATGACAATAAAATTGGTGTTATGTTGAAGTTAGAGTGAAAAGGGCGTGTTTAATAGTAGCTTTCGATCGGCAAATGAACATTTAAGCTGAGCGAAAGTCCCATTAAATGAAAACAATGTAATAATAGTGCAATTATGCTAGGGCGCTTTAAGCTCTTTTGTAAATACTACTACAAAATTGAGTTCTTTTCTTTTATTTGTGATAAATTGGTGGTCCTAAAACGGACCTTTTTGAGAGACAGGATAAAATGTATTACAGGGAAGGCTCGATGTGTTGCCCATTTACAAGAACACACGCCTGTAATCGTCGGGTAAGTCCTGCACTGATCGGCTGCCGCTGTACAGTATGCGTCGAAGTTTGTGACATAAGAAATATTTTTTTTTCTCGTTTACGCTTACAGATAGACCCAAGGTGTATTATATGTTTTTGTTTCTAAATCGTTGTAGCTATCATCCCTTAAAAGCATGGTTTGTATATCGCGGACACCCTGTATATAACACGGACAGATAGCAATTTAATTATAATAACAACATCATTCAAGGACAATTGTGACGTCAACAGACGCCGGTATATAACATACTAGTTATTACCGGTAAAACACCCGTTAATTATCACTAATTAATTAATTACCATACGAATATACGGGTAAAGAAGAATCGCGAATATTATAACCTCATGAGACAGCAATTCAAGTACACACATGTCCGCAATAACGACACCGGTTTTTGGATATAATTATGAAGTACTTCATTCAAGGCCATTAGTGACGTCAGTAATGACTGATCATTGACCTTTTAGGTGCTATAAAAATTGATATACATACACAGAGTGTTACATATCGAATGAGTTGTATACAGATTCTCTTATATACAGGATGTGTACTATACAGGGTGGTAACTTATTATATACCGCGTGATATATACGGACCATATTATATACACAGAGGTTTATACATTTTATTGTACACAGAGCGGTTATTGTACACAGAACGATATACAGTAAACGTACATTTTTAATTAGGGTCGGGAGTTCACTTCAATGCACGTAGTTGCCCGCTTTAGCGAAAGATAGAGAGTAGGGGTGGAGAGGCAGGGCATTTATTCGCATGTTGGAGGCATCACGCATACATACGTAAGCATACCTAAGTGGCATCGCTGCAATATGTTCCTCTTTATTTAACGCCGTACGGCTTGTGACATCTATCCTTTTTCTAGCATCCTAATTAAAAATTTACGTTTACTGTATACAATCCATTGTATACAAGGTGATTCATATGTATGTAAACCTCGTATGGAACAAGCAATGGTTTATTCTATGATATGCGCTGGTGAGGAAGGTGGAGAAAGTCAAAGTAATGCGGTAGGAAAAAACTTATGGGAACCCCGAAATCTACAGCTCGCAATACATGATGCTGTTTATTGAATCTTGCGATTTTGTAAATGACAAGAGACAATTTTTTTGTCAGATGATTGTTTACTAAAGTATTCTGTGCCATATTCGTAACTATTTTCGGTGTCACTTTTTATGACTATTTGATTCGTTTTAATAGGAAGAAAAAGTGTACTGCAATACAGCAGAATCATTCGGCAAACAGTGGCAAGTCGGCGACGTTGTCGGCGTCTTTCTCGATCTCATAGATCATACAATCAGTAAGATTATTCGTTTTGATCGAGCTTTCTTTTAGCAATGCCTACTATGTACTTCAGTTTGGAATAGTAGTTTTACTCTTTATATTTTTAGTTTCAATATATTTATTTATTTGTTCTATATACCTACTACTTAATTAATAAATTTTACAAATGTTTTGTAAAAATGTTTGCTATTGTTTGTCGTTAATAACACTGAATTTTAGATTTATTTAAAATGCATGTTTTTTTTTGTTTTAAAATCCTAAAATAAAACAGATTTAGGTTCTTTTTATTGTGTAAAAAACACAAATCAATTTTTAATATATTGCATTACTATTTTCAGGTTTTTCGTTAAACGGAGAACTTCTAATGGATACTCTTGGCGGAGAAACAACTTTTGCCGACGTACAAGGTGAAAATTTCGTCCCTGCTTTTACACTAGGTGTTGGCCAGAAAGCAAAACTAACATATGGTCAGGATGTAACTGTTTTAAAATATTTTACGACTTGCGGTTTGCAAGAAGGCTATGAACCATTCTGCGTGTAAGTAAACAAACACTATTTTCTACTCTAATTTAAAATATTCCATAGTGAATTATTCATATAAATTCAATTTTCAGAAATATGAATCGTTCGGTCACCTACTGGTATACCAAAGATCAACCAATATTCGAAAATACTGACGACATGGCAGATACTAAAATCGATGTGACTAGGATTTTAGCGGGCTCTGACAGCCCTCCTTGCTTGAAGATTAGTCACAACACATTCGAAACGATGGAGAAAGCAAACTGGGAATTCCTAAGATTGAGTTTGCCCGTCATCTGTCATTCTTCGTTTATTTCGTAAGCGCTGTTGATACTACATATTATCTAATATATGAGTATTTATGGTCGTTCTTACAGTGAAGAGGAAAAGATGCGTAGATGGCAAGAAATTAAGGTCCGTCAGCACAGATTGAGAGCGGAAGTCGATAACCAAACTACACCAGCTCATATTGAGCAGATTATGAAGAGTGGATTCTCCATGAGTGATATTAAAGGTAAAATTAAATTGGAATACAATATTTTTACTTAGAAATTTATAATTTTATATTTTAGGTTTACACCGCAATTATTCTGAAGATGCTGTTGAAGCTGATGAAATGATAAAGAAACAGGCTAAAGTCAATCCACCTAGACCTCCGAGGAAGGGCTCCTTATCCAGAACTTTGCCTCAATTTGAATTAGAAAACGGTACATATTTTTGATCAATGTTAATGACTTTTTTAATTGTTACAAATGTAGATTTTCCGATGGGATTGAATATAGGCTCATCTAAAGTTCATCGCTCCAACAGCGAATTAGACTTCCAACGCTATCAAGATATGAATATGCAGACTGAGAAAGACGACAAAAAGAAAAGAGGCCGATCTCCGTTCAGGTACACCATTCGCTTGCTCAGAGTGTAGGTGTTTTTAAATGACTTTTGGATTTTTTTTGCATAAACGACAGTTGTACTGTACGCAGGTATGATACTAACACGACATAGAAGCAAAGTATTTTCAGAACACACAAACGTGAACACTTTTAGTTACTATACTCTATTTCGTTATCAGTAAAGGAACCCTGTATTTTGCATCAGATTAGATCTACTATTGTTATGCATGTTGTAAAATGTAACAGCTAATGAATTGGTCGCGTTCAGGCAAAGCAATTTGTAGTAATAAGTACATAGATTGAACAGATATATTTCGAAGCATATTGAAAGTTTTCGGTCGTACTCTGGTTAGCATAGAAGAATAGTGATGATGACTGATATGCCCATTTACAAAATATACAGAGTGAATTAACTCAGCAGAGAAAATCTGGTGCCTTTAACCTTTGCATGCGTTGGATATGGTACGGGTGCAATAAATTCGTTTTTAAAATTTTATGCAGGTTGAAGCACTTTGCGCGATTTGTCAAGGCCCCGATCTTCGTAACGTGGAATTACTGAACCTGTATCCTGAAGCCGATATGCAGCTCCCTCAATCGTCGCAGGCAAGACTTGCACTAGATTAACTTGCATCAAGTTAACGTAGCTTAATGGAACTAAAGAATAGGGCAAACCGCCAGGGTAATCATTTTGCTACACGATAATACTGCGTCCCATACAAGAGACTTGTAGAGGACAGCGCAAATATTTTGTCTACCATGATTTTGTAAACAAGAAAGAGCATTCGTTATTAAAAAAAAATCATTAGATGAAAAAAAGATAAGAATTACATGCCTGAATGCGATTGGTCAATTTGATGTGTAGTTTTTTATAGAAATTAAGACAAATGATACTATGGACCACATAAGTGAAAATGTGAATATTAATTCGCATGTATAATTTTTGTCCTAGATTGACAATCGGAAAGCTTTGTAAGCTAATTGCGATGTTGTTAAATTGTGTTGTTTTTTTGTATAGTTACGTTTGAATAGAGTATAGTCTATAGTTGCACAATCCTATAAGATTAAATTGTATACTGGTTATATACGGGCACTTAATTATACAAAATATTTTAAGGACACTATATTCATGGAACAATCTGAAACGCACCACACATTTAACTTATTTTTTGTTATGACAAAAGCTGCACAAACT
>ML218096.1:0-16471 GCA_004785975.1 Popillia japonica
AAACACGAGACACTTTAGTCTCTTCACATTGTTAAGCAGTGAATTCTAACCTTTGCCAAGTAACACTTTTCGAACTGTATCTGTGCATACATGTTTACTAAATGTCAGTTGAATAAATGAGGTCAATTTTATCGCACTAATCTTAGGATTTTTTTCGTACCTGTCGTATGATCGCTTAACGCTCGCGCCCGGTAAGTTTCTTTGGTCTTCCACTTCTAGCTGCATTTGCCGTACTATCTTCTTAAAACACCTCCCCAGTCTCTCGACATGAACTCCATAGACAACCTATGGCATCACCTCGAACAACAGATCAGGCAACATTAAATTAGAAGCAAAAAAACTTGGAGAACGGGCCCGTAGAAGAGTGGAGATAAACAGATCTGCAGTATACCGCAAACTAGTTCAGTCCATGCCAAGACGATTGAGGGTCGTCAACGACCGTAATACAAAGAAACTCAAATTTTGCCATCACTTTGTTTTTTGTATTTAAAATAGCTGTATGAATATTTTTGCGTTGCGTTTATAGTGGATGTTTATCCAATAAATAACAATCACATTATTTACATTTTGTTTGTTTGTATGGCAGGTGAACATTTGAAATAGATGTTCTACGTGACATCTGTTAAATATTTCTATTAGCAGTAAACATAGTTTTATAAACACGTAGGTATTCCCGATTTGCATAGCTGTATGAATACTTTTGCTGCTCACTGTATATGCATAATAATATGCTAATACCTAGCATAAAAGGAAATAGAATTACGACGCATTGCTTGTTTTATTGTTTGGTTCTATGGAACATTTGCAATTTATTTGAATGGGTATAGTATTGACGGAACAAAGGTACACTTGTTTTAAAGCCGTATTTATATTTAATTGTATTCTACGAATTTCTCTCGCGCCTTTTTAGGGAATAGATCACAATATTCTATTGTGATTTATAATATTATAACACCTACCTTATTTACGTTGGGTATTCAATTGTAAAATGTTAGTCAGATGTCCCTTTATGTCGATAATTTCCCAAAAAGAAATTACTTGCAACATTTAAGAACGAACATGAATTCGAGATTTCGGTAAGCGCAAAAAACTAATATTTGCCGATGGATAACACTCATTGTGAGTGTAATTGGCATACCTATTAAATATGTAATTGATAAAGTACTTAAATAATGTTTTTTCTGCTACCTTATTTAAAAACGAAGTTCTTAGACGAATTATTAAAAAACAAATCGATGGGTTTAAGAAAAGGTTGTTTTATCGGTTACATTTTCCTTCAGATGTAACGTCAAACTATTTCTAATCCTTAAAAAACATTCTGTTTATTGCCAGCCGATAAGACCACCTGCCTAAAGCCGCGTTTTCACGGGGCGATTTGCGTCGAACGATTTCGTTCGTTCGGCTAGGTCGAACATAAATTGAATGTGAAAACCACATTTCGGCTTAGTCGTTCGGCACAGACGTTCGATTTAATCAAAGTAGAAAGACTGTCTACTTTTGCCGAACGATTGCTGCCGAACGAAAGTCGAACGATGGTAATCGCACGTGTAAACAACTTGTTGAACGACAAGTTCAGACGATGTATTAATTCATGTGACATATTCTGATTCAAACGCATGGCGAGTTGTTGCATTTAACAGAAGTTTTATTGAAAAAATATTAACATGTTAGAAAAATGGACAGATGCGGATATGAGTAAATTCTTGGATATTTACCAAAATTATGAGCTATTGTGGAACCCAAAACTGGAACTTTATAGAAATAATCAGGCACGAAAGAGCGCATTACAAGCAATAATACAACACATGGATCTCACAGAATCTGAATAAAAAAATAAAATAAAAAATATAAGAACAACTTATAATAGGGAGCTTCAGATATTAATTATCGTCTCAATACGATTGCCTCGTGAAAACCTTTTGTCGCTTCGGTCATTCAATCAGGCCGAGTCGACCTAGCCGAACGACCGAAATCGTTCGACGCAAATCGCCCCGTGTAAACGCGGCTTAAGAGCTCGCTACTCGGATTAAATTTTATTGGTCGTAGGCGGAGCAGGGGTGGTACCAATTGCATAAATTCCGAAAATATTAGTTTGCAACCAAATACACACGGTACGAAAATTCTCCATAAAAATGAATCATCAAGTGATCAATGGTAATAGTATGTAGAGTATGTATACATCTGGTATACATGTATACCCGTATACCAATGTATACCGGTTCCGACAGGCTTCTATGGTCACCCGATTTCCGATATTGCACGAGCTCGTGAAGTTACTGGGTGACTGTCGCGATATACTGTGAGCAGTCGCAGTATCTATTCACTATGACTAACTGTAACTAACTATAACACATTATTTATCATACTTGCAAGCGTTAAATATCCGTCCAAGATGCATATGATGATGTAGTGGCTGATAAAGGAACAGCCGCACATCGTACGCGCCTATCTCCCTATTACTTGGCGCGCTTGTTCGTGCAATGTCGGGTGACAATAGGAGCCCGCCGGTACCTGTATAACACATTATTTATCATACTTGCAAACGTTAAATATCCGTCCAAGATTCATATGATGATGAAGTGGCTGATAAAGGAACAGCCGCACATCTACGCTCCTATCTCCCAATTACTTGCCGCGCTCGCCGTGCTTGTTCGTGCAATGTCGGGTGACAATAGGAGCCCGCCGGTACCTGTATATGGCCAAGCGATTTTTTTTTGTTGTTGCATTACCAAGTGCATTACTATACCATACCTACATTTTTCCAATGTAACTTGAAAAACCCAACATGTATTTTATGCATGATGGAGCTCAAGCCCACTTTTCGCACTTAGTAAGAAACTATTTAAATGAACGGTTCGAAAACAGATGGATTGGTCGGGGAGGACCTGTCGCATGGCCAGCAAGATCTCCTGACTAACACCCTTAGACCTTTTTTGTTTGGGGGTGCTTAAAAGATCTGAAGTGAACACAGAAGATGAACTTTGGCAGCGAATTGTAGATGCCTGCCAAGAACTAACGACTGTAGGTGTTTACCATCAAGCGCGTGAGTCTCTTGGACGACGGCTGCAACTTTAGGTGTATTCTTTCGTACTGAACGAAGTGAATATATTCAATGTGAATGTATTGAAAGTGATTGTTATATTCAAATCACTTATACTGATCAAATCTAGATCGAAAGAACGGCCTCAATCACTTGCATTCTACCGCCTTTGCGCAAATATAAAAAAATTGCCGACTATAAGTGACGGTTATGTTTATGTGGAGAAAAAGTTTATTTATTGTATGTTTACAATATCGTGGACAAATTAAGTTATTTTTTAAATGTAACTTCATAATCATAAAAATCCTTATGTCACTATATTTTTTGTCATGCTCTAAAAATTCTGTTCAAGTTAGTGCTGCAGGTATCCGACAAAATTAAGATCCGGATCCAAAACTATCCGGATATCTGAATCCTTGGATCCGGATTCGCTATCCAAAATCTCAGATCCGGATCAACTATCCGAAACCTCGGATCCGGATCCGCTATCAGAAACCTCGGATCCAGATCCGCTATCCGAAACCTGGATTGAGCAGAAATATCCCACTGCAAACTTTTTTTTTGTTTGGAATTAATCGATTTGTGCTTCATAATTGTTACTTCATATTTCTTATTTATTTAGTAAAACCTTATATTTGTGTTTCTCTTCAGACCAAATACATAGCTTTTGTTCCCGATTTTTCATTTTATTTATTTATTTAACATACTAATAAAGTAGTTATTTTCTTCTTAAAACATTGTACATAGCAAAACCTATTAGCTACTTATAATATTAATGAATAATATTGATTTGTTTTATTATTTTACCAAGCAAAATGTTGGAACGTAAAACATTTTTTTCTTTACTATTTTTTTAATGTTAGCGAGAACTCGCGAACAAAAAATCTTATTGATACAAATCTCATAAAGAATGCAAATTTGATGATTTTCAAATAAATTTGACTTTTGTTATAATTTGCAAGTGTTATCATTGACCTAACAAGTGGAAAAACTATCTGGATAATAAGATAAATAAGAAATATGAAGTAACAATTATGAAGCACAAATCGGTTAATTCCAAACAAAAAAAAGTTTGCAGTGGGACTTTTCTGCTCAATCCAGGTTCCGGATAGCGGATCCGGATCCGAGGTTTCTGATAGCGGATCCGGATCCGAAGTTTCTGATAGCGGATCCGGATCCGAGGTTTCGGATAGTGGATCCGGATCTGAGGTTTTGGATAGCCAATCCGGATCCAAGGATTCGGATATCCGGATAGTTTTGGATCCGGATATCCGGATCTTAATTTTGTCGGATATCTGCAGCACTAATAAATACACAACTAATTTTTGGAGATATTTTTAATTTAGTTTCTCTTGTATATACTCGTCCAATTTGCTTGTTTGAGGTTAGGATTATAGGCGGTAAAATGCAAAAAATATAAATGTGATTGTTGTGATCTAACGAAATTGTAAGATCACATAAAGTGAATGCAATCAGTTATTTAGGGAAAGGTGGGGAAACTGAACGACTTCAAAAGAACATCGTCAAATTGAACATATTCACCATAAGTGAATATATTCACTTCGTTCAGTATGAAAGAATACACCTTTTGTTTACAAGAGCAAGGACGACAGTTTGAACAACTTCTGCGATAACTTTAGAGTGAGCTAAATGCGTTGTTTGTTGTATTTTAATAAAAAAGCTATACCTAAGTTGTTTATTGTTTTTTTTTTTTGTAAAAACTATCTAGAAAAGCAATTAATGAGTATTAGACCTAAGTGTATTAGAATTTCTTTCTTGTTTTCATCTCTACTATCACCTACCAAAGTGTGTAAAGCTTTTTTTATTAACACCCTGTATAGATAGTAGAAGATCTACTACCTACACATAAATTTTGTTGTACCGACAAATTTTGCGGGTATTTTATTTGAAAAGCTTTTGATGGCTTGAAATCTTGTACCGTTTACATTTGAATCCTTTTAGAGTTAAAAAAACTATGTGATATTCGTAAATTACATCCAAAAGCGATCTGACATTATTTATTTTACATTACATATTAAATCCTGCTTCGTTTATATAGATATTTTTGTGTGAATTTAAAATGCAACTACCTATTTTGAATTTGTAAAAACTATTTAACACAATGTTTTGGGGTTTTGCACAAGATATATGGACCTCTGGATAATGAATTACAAGCGTGAATTGAAATTTCCTAAACTATTATTCTTCTTATTATTATTGCTACCTTTTCATTTACTTATCTTGTATTTATTGATGATTTAAATAAATTGTTTAAATATTTATATATAGAATTAATGGTAGACCCGCAGAATCAGGCTCCCAGTTGGCATAACCAATCATATGTCGACAATTACGAGTAACGTTGCCAAACGTACTACTAATATAAAGAATAGTGATTTAGAGTGATTTATAGGCAAGGTTAATTAAACAACATATGGAATTAAATTAATTTATTCTGTAAATACCATGCCTTTCAACAAAAATAACTAGGAAGACATGGTTATATGGGATTATGGGTTCTGGACTATGTGTAAATATTTAATATTAATATACGAGGTATGATCAAGTTACGGTGAATGAATTTTTAGGACCGAAACTGCTGATGTTATATCCATTTCATGCCAAATGTGCGATAACCTGATGCGTTGTGACAGACCGTGTCGGGTTTGCACACGATCTAACTTGTTAGTCAGTATCCAGAGTCGATAGAGTGAGACCGTGTTTATCGTCTTATCGCGTATCATAGATTTCGAACAACGCGTTAACATTAAATTTTGCTTGAAGTTGTCGAAACCTGCCAAAGAGGCTCATGAAATGTTAAAGTCGGTGTATGGAGATAATGTGGTGACTCTGAAGACTGTGTACAAATGGTATGAGCGATTTAAAAACGGACACCCAAATAGCACAAGTCCCCAGGACGTCCATTTCGTGTCCCAAGTAGGTCCAAACGTCCCAGACCTAGATCACACGTTTTAAGTACGTCCAATCTGGGACTTGTTTGGGAAAATTAAAGTGGATATACTTAGTACGTCCTAAAGGCAATCACGTCTGCTTTACATAAAAACAAGATAGAGAGTCTTGATTCATGATCACTTTGCCTAAGTAAAATAAGAAATTTGAAAGAGTCGATATTTCTTTGGCATGTCAAGCTAAAAAATGAATATATAAAATAAAATATTTTATTTTGGTTTAGGATATATTTTCAATTTTCATCAATTTACATCACTATATATTCCAGCCCAACGCTGAAATAACATCTAAAAAAACAACTATCATCGTTTTTCATTTAATATAAATTTAAAAAAACCGCCACATTTCCTATAAGCGCCCTCTGGCAGTAATTTCGCACTGGATACTGGATTAAAATAAGCGTCACTTGGTCACTTGAGCGTCACCTGTCACCTGCTATAGACAGCTATAGATCTGGCAAGTTATTTCGTGTTCATAGTTTTATAAAGTGTGTGTAAATAAGAAATTCTTGTGTTTGTTATCAGGTGCTATTATCGGTAAGTTGATTTTGTCCATACTTGTTTTACCTGAACAAAATGCCATGTTTGAAGAAATATTATATGCGCGCTAAGCGAAGTAGATTAGAACAATGTACTTAGTTGAGGTTATGGATAGCTATAGCCCTGGGTGTAGTGAATGTAGTGAGCAGGTGTGAAGAATAAATGATAATTTGCAAGCAGCGAACAAATACATCAGACAAAATATTTTTAAATTTGCTTCTTGAACAAACAACTGAATATAATGTGATCCAAAAAAATTCTCCTCAAGGTAGCTATGGAAAATGTGAGGTATGTCTGTTCATATATTATGTTGAGAGAAGCATTTAAAGGAATAATCAGTCATTGAAAGTACTTAACATTTGCCAGTCGACATGAGGAGTCTCTATCTGTCTAACTCTACCATGGTCAACCTTAAGCAGGGTTTTTTTTTTTGATCACACTCTATTTTTTCTTGCTAAAATTTCTCCAAAAATTTAAATTTAAAATATGGTTCATTTTTCAGAAGCCGCAGAAAAGTTCGTTCAATGTGATAGAAAAAAAATTGAAATGGCAATTCAAACCTTCATGAAGAGAAGCGGGAAGCGGCTAAAATCGAAAGGACATGTTTAACCCATTTTTGCCCGATTTTTTTTTCTCGGCCTTGTAATTATACGAATTAATTATTGGTTAAATATATTAAAAATATTTATATATCCAGTTTTTTATTGAATATTCTGTCACAACAGGTTCAACCTTCAGTTGGCGACCGCTCGGATTCATTTACGTCGTCAATTCCATTTTCATTTCATTTTTGGAATTAAATAAAAAAGAATGTTTTTTTGAAAAAGTTAAAAGTCAAAATATTTCATTTTTGGGAGATCATTTTTAATAATCCTATAAATTTAAATTTCTTTAATAATCCGGCAAAAGCATTTCAGGACGGTTTTAGGATGTCTTATTTAGGACGTTCTGGGGATCGACGATTTAGTAACATCGAGTGTCCCAGGTACGTCCTGGGGAAGGGTTTGGTCCGGATTTGGACGTACTCGGGACTTACTATTGTCCGTCAAAGAACATACCTGGGACGTTTCCAGTATGCATTTGTGTTATCTGGGCATGAGTCGGGGGAAGACAAGCAACGATCGCGACGTCAAAAACACGTGCAAAATGTGGCACAAATTGTTCGTGCAAACAGAAGAATTACTATTCGAGAGCTTGCTGAAGAACTTAACATCTCTTACGAGTTTGTGCAAAGTATTTTAATCGATAATTTGCACATGAGACGAGTGAGTGCCAAATTTATTCCCCGACTTTTGATTGACGAACAGAAGGCAAATCGTGTTTCAGTTTGCACGGAATTGAAGGATCGTCTTCAAGCAGATCCCGACTTTATAGCCAAAATTGTAACTGGGGATGAAACTTGGGTCTATGACCCTGAGATGAAAATGCAGAGCTCCCAATGGAAAACCCCTAACTCCGCTCGCCCTAAAAAGCCACATCAATCTAAATCGCAAATCAAGACAATGCTCATGGTTTTTTTCCGATAGTGAAGGCATAGTGCGGTCAGAGTTCGTTCCAAGGGGAACAACCGTAAACTCTCAATTTGACAAAGGCCTACTGCAAGCTTTGAAAAACGATATTCGAAGAAAGAGACCAGAATGGGCCAATGGCTTCCTTCTGCACCACGAGAATGCCCCGTGTCACACGTCGCTTCAGGTTCGCGAGTTTTTGGCCAAGAAAAGTCTTCCTGTGTGTCCACATTCGCCTTATTCACCAGATTTGGCACCATGCGATTTCTGGCTCTTCCAAAAAATTAAAACTGTGCTAAAAGGAAAACGTCTCGATACCATTTTCGACATTGAGATAGCCACGAAAGAGCAGCTGAAAGCCCTCCCGAAAGAAGCGTTCCAAAAATGTTTCCAGTCGTGGATTGAAGTTGGGACAAGTATATTTTTCGCCAAGGAGAGTACTTTGAAGGAGATTAATTCCATTTTCATGTAAACCTATTATTCACCGTTGTTTTTGATCATACCTTGTATTTTAATAAAACCTAATCAAGAGCTTAATTTGATAAAACCAAGCATAATACAAAATTTCTATAAGAGGATCTTATTTTTGGCATTTTAGCTGGTCTATTAGGTGATGCTAATTTCGTGTTTGTAAATCAAAAAACAAAAAAGTTCTATTAATGTTAACACAAGGGGCGGCACAACTTTGGCGTAATTTTGCTAACTTTGGAACACTGCACCAACGAGAAGCATGTAATAATACTAAATTGCCATGCCAAATTTTATTTTCATCGTACAAGTAGATTAACTTAGAGATAAACGATTAAAAACGATTTTTTTCCTGGAACTTCATCTCGAAAACGGTGCGATTTTGAATGAGGCTATTGTTGGGCAATGCTCATTATTTACACCTAGTATGTGCAGTTAAAATATTTCCCATAATTAATGAAGCACCCTGTGTATATATCTCGATGTTCCACATAATTTATGAAATTGCTTTGTTTACCTACTGCAAACCCGAGTTCTTATTTAAATCTATACACATAATTCTAACGATATTCAAAGAATAATCTCTACGTTCACATAGCAAACAATTACTATTTCCATGACAAAGGGAATCTGAACGAGAGTTAGTATTTTGAAATTTCGCTTAGTTCAGGAGGCTCGCGCAATTTGTGTGAATAAGGCGAAGACGAGACTATATGGTATGTAGTCGTCGTTTCCATATTTATTTTGGTATTAACAGTATTTAATATGACGCCGAAGTACTGGTTTGATTCATGGAAATGTAGCTGATGACCCAGGGATCATCTTTCGGGAACATATCTGTACACTCATGCTATTCTGATAGAATAGATTTAGCGCATCACTAATAAGAAACAAACATAATACAAACTTAAAATTGTAAATATAAGAAAACGATTAAAAAGTCAAAACTTCCACACTACTGTTTTGCGCATAAGTTTTCAACAGTGAAATCTACAGTTCTCTCTCAAACACATTTTCGTTTCAGAACACTATACTTTCCCAAAAATTCGGTACCTAATGTAAATATTGGTTGGTGAACTGACTTGTTTTTGTTCACCGCGATTTCAATTTAAAGAGTATAACAGCGCTATCATGTGCAATGGTATATGCCATGCGTATGCCTATGCAACTTATGCCTACCCTATATTTTGCTGAGAGAAGTACAAAGTTTCGTCGTAACAAATTGGTAAAAATGTTAATAATCATTCAAAACAGTTTCAGCTAAGTCGCAATACTGTAGTTACAAAAATAATTTTAAAAGCTACCTAGTTAAACTTGTAGATTCTTTTTGGATATTTGTATTCAATAAGTTATCGTTAAAAAATCTTTTTTGTGGTGGATGCAACCGAAAGGGATTTCTAAGCTACATTGTCAAGATTATCGGTGTATCTGTGTGTTTGCTGTGTATTTCAGTGCATGTAAACAGGCTTTACTAAAGTATTATTATTTTGGCCGTAAGTAATGTGGCATTGTTAATTATGTCCCAACAGTGAATGGTACGTGATAGCAAATACCGTGAGTTACCAAATGTGTCGCAGTCACTTGTGACAAAAAGTAACCTCTAATCAATTTTTAACATACTCATATATGTATTGTTAGCAAATAAATTATATAATACATAACTCTGGATTTCTTTTAAGTGGAACGAAAAATATCTTCAAAAAAGCAATCAAATATTTCAAATTATATTCTTATAAATATAATTAATAAGTTATTCTACTTAATTTATGAAAATGCAAAATAATTATTCTAGTTTATTATTCGTCACCGACTTATTTTGTCAGAGTTTGTAAACTTTTTCTGCCAGTCTTTTAAAATATCCCAAAAAACTAAGCACAATGCTCCATGTGGGCCTAATCTCATATAGTTTGCCGTAATTCCCTTGTAAAAACCGACTACGCCTTCCGTCTTGAATATTTTAACAAAACAGTCCAAAATACCATTGTAAAGGAGACCTTTTCCTGATGCATCCACACCTAAAATTATATTATACACTAAATATATAGTACTTTTAATATGCTTAAAAGTATGTAAAATATACTCGTAACGTTTTATCACTATACTAATTTCTTCGAGAATTATTAAATGTTGTTATTCTTACCTTGATTATATAGTCTAACTGACACTAAATCAAAAGGTTGCATGCAAACGGTTTGTAAGAGGCCACCAATAACGCTGGCAAGAAACGAATTTAATACTGGATGGTTCCTGAATAATGAATATTCTGCAAGGAAATCTTTGGCTTGTGCAAATGATGCTAACTGTGCCGACGATCCTACTACTGCTCTGATCATAGTTCCACAACATCCTCTCCATAATCCACGAATCTACAAAGATACTAATAGAATAAGCAGCTCAGTTAAATGCGTAACAAGATCCATATAGCTAACTTTGGCTGATCGTAAGTTTGCTGTAATTTTCTATACCGGTTCCGGCAGGCTTCTATGGTCACCCGATTTCTGATATTGCACGAGCTCGTGAAGTTACTGGTTGACGATCGCGATATACTGTGAGTAGTCTGCAGTATCTATTCACTATAACTAACTGTAACTACCTATAACACATTATTTATCATACTTGCAAACGTTAAATATCTGTCCAAGATGCCTATGATGATGAAGTGGTTGAAAGGAACACCCGCACATCATACGCGCCTATGTTCCTATTACTTGCCGCGCTTGTTTGTGCAATGTCGGGTGACAATAGGAGCGCGCCGGTACCTGTATATGTAATAGCTTGGCTTTTATCACTTCAACAGTAATTTTTTCATGAGAATATTTTTGTTATTGTAACTCTACTAACATATATTATGCCAAGATTTTTTGTCGACTTTATAAAATCTGCGGCTCTATGTAGTTTATAAATAAGTATCCGTGAAAAATTTAGTTTGCGAAATTTTCTTAAAGATATTACAAAATGCCGTTAAGTTTTTACTCTAGAATACATTTAACCAATTTAACGACATGGGAATAACTTTTCAGCAAGACATTTTTCCTCCAGATTTTGATGTTTGTGGAAAACAACTTTCAGATACCTAAATCTTTATTTTCTAAACACTTTATTTACGGAAGCCATTTTGCAAGTTGATCTCCTAGATCATATCATTTAAATAGCTCGAGTATTTTGTTACAGCAATTTTAATTGACAATATACTTGGAAAGAAGACCTTCAAAAACATAGATACGCTTTCCTGTTGCAATAATTACATGAGGATCCTGCAAAATTTTTAAGTCAGGAAATCAAGTTTCATTGAGAGATGCTTCTTGATGTAATTTTTCCATGCTACTATTAATCACAGAAATATAGTTGAAACTTACTCCATGAATGACGTATATATCATGAACAGCTTGTAGTGTTCCCGTACGACCATGTTGATGGCCAACAGCAATAGTTTTTGCTGCTTGCGATTGCAACTGTGTTTTTATCATAAACAATGGACTACCAAAAAACGCGCCGGCTGCACCGCACACAGCACTTGCTAAAAAACTATTAAAGAATATTGTCTTCCCATTTTTGTTTGTCAAATATCCATTACTATGTAACCACTGGTAACTTCCCAATCTAACACTATTTCGTACACAGTGCATTAAAGTTGCAGCGCCAAGTCCTTTCTGTAACCCTCGTATGCCATCATGCTTTGCTACAACGTAAGCCGCGTGGAATACATTTCTGTAATGTACCGCGTGTTCTCCTTTAGCTCTTAATTCACCCTGTAGTTGCATCCGCGTCTTTAAAACATCTAAAGGGTTGCTGAATACGCTAGCACCAGCCGCAGCAAGTCCACCAGTTACAAAATCCATACTTCAAAGAATTTAATTGCTTGTGTCACAACATACCTCCCTGAATATTTTTGATGCGTTCTGTAAAAAAGGTAAAATTACTAATTCTTACAGAAATGAAATAAAACGTAAAATAATTTGTATTTTTACATATAGGTATTCATTAAACTGTGATTTTTAAAAGATTGTTGCGATGCACAGCCTACTTCTCTAACACATCAAAGATAGTAAACGCAATTATGGGCTGTGTTTTATACTTTTCCACTAGAGTATATAATTTTGGTTTCGTCTCTATTCTACGATGTTTGAAACGATTTAGGAAATGAAATTATACACCAGTGGTCATCTATTTCCATCGTCATTCATCTACAGCTGTCGTTATGTGTTTTGTAATTTCTTGTGCCCCGGCATGAACATTTTGGCATCAGCAACGCTATGTGCAGAAGAAGCAAGGGACAATAACAGATCAAGCGCGAATTTCGATAGATATGACAATATTAAATTTGAACAGAATAGTTGTATGCAGAGTGTCTTTGAAATAAAAGTAAAAATCTGGGTGTGTTCTGAGCTTTTGAAATGCAGGAGGTGTTAGTGGGTAAATAGTACATTGCATAGTACTGGAGTCCCACACACCGTCCATAAAGGATTTCCTCCAGGGTAAAAAAGAATAATTACCAAGCGAATGCCAAAACTAAAATCCCCCTTATAAATTGTAATATGCACCGCCTATGAATGCAGAATGTTTACCTCGATCGTACTAACGCAAGGCATCGCAAAAACAACTGTCGATGTTATAAAAGCTACAAGATAACGCTGATGTGTCAGCTTTTTAAAGTAGCTTTAAATGCTAAGGAGGTCGTCTTCAGCACACAAAACCCTACGCCACCCTCACCATAAATGAAAATCATATCGTACAGTACATGTGGCGTGTAAGCCCTCCGAATTGTGCGTTGCGCGCATGTTAAATATCGCCTATCACTACACCTGCTCTGCGCTACGTATATTCGTTAAAACACAGTGGCGCGACGAATATTTTATAAATATCTTTGTCATTTTTTTTCTCGTGTCTGGGAAGGAATTTGCGCAAAATATTTTGGATTTAAGTTTAATAAAATAATATCTTTTTATTTTTCATATTTTTTACTTTTATTTCAAATACATTCTGTATATCATGTTACCCCATTAACCGGTTAAAATTGGCTTGTAAAATTTATATCAAATCTAAATTTATTCATTAATTTACTGTGTTTATTATAGTCTAAAAATATTGCATGGACTTAGTAATTAAATAAATTTTCTATTTAAAACTTCCACTCGTTGTTGACTATATAGTTTCTACAATTTATTACGTTTACTATTTTTAAATATTTATTTCAAAGTGTTGAAATAAACAAGAATTTAGAAGTTACGGAAATATTTAATAGCAAAATGTATCCAATTCTAAATTATAACACATATCAGTATATTATAGGAAAGGCAAATCTATCTTGAAGTTTGTTAAGACACGAAAACTGACATAAAAATATTGATTGAATCACACAAATAAAACATCTTTTAATTACTTACAATGTCTAATATCAACATTCAGGAAGTTGCTATATTCATAGCTTTATATGTATATTCACAACTCAAATGTTATTCAGGAAGATGTTAGTTTGAACGATTACATACTGCAACGTGCGCTTACTATTTAACCATTTTCAGATGACGCCCGCGTTAGATTCATGTGCTTGGTAAAAATAGAACACGCGTTCCTATATATGTATTACACTAGGAGTATTCCTCTATAACTCGTGACCTTTAACAAATAATATTTAGTTGCCTGTATTTTTGGTCGCAGGTAGCATCTTATCGAAGTTTTTTATTTTATACACTTACATCGTTATTTTCTCCATAAGATAATTTTATCAATGTTTCCAGTGGCGTTACAATAGTTCAGGCGAATACATAAATAAAGTACTTAAGTATATGTACGGATGAAGAGAGAAGATGGTCACTATATTAACGGCAATCTTAACTATAACATGAAATTATATAGATATTTATGTACTATGCTGGACAGCTTAAAACGAACGCTTTGGAAGACGGGTGAACCTTACGCACACCTAGGGTGAATCTAGTCGGGGACAAATGGCTCAGATACGCAGGTAAACAGATTTACGTGCCCGCTTCCCTTCAGCGACCTGTCTGCTCGGTGTACGTAAGGCTTACTTTCCTTTCTCTGCGTTCGTGTTAAGCTGTCCAGCATAATAGGTACATACATCACGCAAACTCTATGGTAAGTGAAAAAATACTTACAACAGAGCAAGGAGGAGACAGCTATTACCCGAGTGATCAATACCTCAATTGATGTGCTTGAAATTTAGCAACTCAACACTAATGTTGGGAATGAAGCTTAAGCAAAACATTGTACCTACTTTGTATTGTCGTTTTAAGGGAAAAAAAGCACCAGATATAATATCATGGAACATAAATCTAAGCTCGATTACAGCAAACCTAACTAAGCTGTATTTACAATTTGTTAAAATTATAAAAAATATCTGTATATTTATAGTTTGATTTTCTGTATGTATAGAATATTCCAATGTGTGGAACAGTGGAATGTAACCAAAAGCAACTGTTTTAATAAAGTGACAGCTACACAAATCGAATATAGGTGTCTTAACAGTAATTTAATGCGAGGTACAATAATTTAATAAGTAAACAGCACAGATTATCAAATTTAATTAGTTTTATATGGTTTTATATCTGTCACATAGGTAGTCGTATTGAATATTGAACGAATATTGAAATGTCGCATTCCTAATGGTGTAACTGGACGTAAACTTGTAACTTAATGAAAACATTGTATTTTAATGCAGTACAGTTAAATAATAGTAGGTATATAATGACACTATATAGTGCACAATCAAGCTTTTAAAGCCCGAGTAACGAGTTTAACGTTACGAGTGCTTTAAAAGCTAATTATGTACTGTGTCATACGATATTTTTTAGTATAAATGCAACAATAATTTTTAAGAAATCAAATCAATAATTTCAATAAATTTTATCGAGTGACATGTGTCTCTATATTATGTCATTTGACATTTCACTTAATTATTAAACATCATTGTTGTATTAATAATGTCGACAGAAATTCAAAAACTAGCTGCTGAAGCTGAATCAAGTTTATTACCTGCAAAGTCCAAATAATTCAAATCAATAATCAATAATTCCAATACATATTATCGAGTGACATGTACCTATATGTCATTTGACATTTCTTGACATTTCACTGGACTATTAAACGCTTGGGATTGGCTGTTACCAAGCAATCTTTATACGCACGCCGTGCGATAAAGGCCCGATTATGCACGCTTATTGGTGTGTTTTGATTGGTTTATGATGCATGCATACTAAAAAAGAATTAATTTAATTTAATAAAGAAATTACGGAAGTGGACAAAAAATTTTATCTGTCATAACAGTTTTTATAATTTGGCAGTTATTAAAGATCTATGTATGTATGTACATCATCTGTAAAGTAGCTCTGATAAAATTTTCTTTTCTTCATTGTCTTAACTGTTTCACTTTCTCATAGAAGCTTGTATTTCACACACATCGTTTTGTATATTTATGGAAGTTTAACTCCATTCTGATAAACTAATTAGAATATAATTACATAACTTATATGTAGATTACATGAAATGTCAAGTTACACACACAGGGTGAGTTCTTTTTTTCATTATTTGTATGAGGACCCCGGAAACCATAAGGCATTAGGTTAAATGGTGAAAGATATAAGATTATAAGCCTAATCCAGATATGCTTTTGTCCATTTGAGAAAATGCATTAGGTACTTGATATTTGCAAAAAATAGGAATTCTCCAAAACCTTTTCAGTCCTATAACTCTTTTATTCATAAATTTAGAAAAAAAAAACTTTGAATATTGTTTTTAGGAAATTCAATTTCAAAAAAACGACATCTTAAATTTTTAATTTTACTTAGCATTTTTGATTTAGCAAGTATTCTTTTTAATGGAAACCATAGTTGGTTATTACATGTTCTAATAGTGCATTTTTTTCTGCTTGCAATGATGTAGGGGTCGTAGCACTTATTTTCATAAATAACAGCACAATACACTATTAT
>ML218096.1:21471-40699 GCA_004785975.1 Popillia japonica
ATAATAGTGTATTGTGCTGTTATTTATGAAAATAAGTGCTACGACCCTTACATCATTGCAAGCCGAAAAAAATGCACTATTACAACATGTCATAGCCAACTATGGTTTCCATTAAAAAATACATTGCTTGCTAAATCAAAAATGTTAAGTAAAATAAAAAATTTAAGATGTCGTTGTTTGAAATTGAATTTCCTAAAAACAATATTCAAAGTTTTTTTTCTATCTTTATGAACAAGAGTTATAAGCACTGAAAGGGTTTTGAAGAATTCCTATTTTATGCAAATATCTAGTAAACCATGCATTTTCTTAAATGGACAAAAGCATATCTGGATGAGGCTTATAAAGTTGCAAATCTTTCTCAATTTAACCTAATGCGTATCTCTTATGGTTTCCGAGAGGCCCATACAAATAATGAAAAAAAAAACTCACCCTGTATATCACGTTTCATACAATAAGTTTTGTTTTGATTTTTAAATGCTTCAAAAGTAGGTATTATTATACATTTCCTCTATGTATGTACAGCGAGCCGTACTTGTTAATTCACGTGTTTGTAATTTTTTTATGAAATGTGTAATATAATATACAGTGCTTTCGAATAGTAACGAATAAATTCCTTATTTCCGACATTGAGAGTTTTTTGGAAAAAATCCTCTGATACGTCGGTTTTGCTTTAAACAAAGGCACTTTTCGAAATACGACCCATATTTGTAACTTACTCATCATGCGAGATATGATGTCATTGATAATTATAGTTATCCGTTGGCTACCTGACAGTGATCAAAAGGATTAATAGATTCTTGTTGAACATGTTAATAACTTCAGGTTATATACGATGTATCTCCTGATGAATTTTTTCTTTTAATTCAAATACGCCGGGCTACTAACGTATACTTTGCATTTTAAGTAGGTACCCCCACAAGAAGTAATCTATAGGGGTGTCAAATCTGGCGATCTGGCTGTCCACTCAATCAGCCCCCTTCTCTCTATCCAACGATTCGGGAACACTTAATTTAAATAAGCACGGACAGGCGCTGCATAATGGGGAGGTGCACGCATCACGTTGAAAGAAAATGTCATTTCTTGGAAGATCACGTTCCTCATGGGGATATAAATTTATTAGTTCAGGAATAAGGTCGGCTCGAAGAAACTCCAAATATCTTCCACTAGTTTAGGTTCACGTCAAAAAATAAGGATCCAGAATTCTTCCTTCGTCTATGCCGCACCACACATTCACTTTCTGAGGATGTTGAGTGCGATACTCTATCATACATTGGGGATTCTCGGTAGCCCAATAACGACAGTTTTGCTTATTGACATGGCCGTTCAAAGCAAACGTAGCCTCGTCAGAAAAAATTGCGTTTCTTACGAAATTATTTCATTACTGCATAGCTCTTGCATTTGCTCGCAGAATTGAATTCGCCGATCAAAGTCGTCTTCAGATAGCTCATGAATAAGACATACCTTATAAGGATGATACTTTGGCTTTTTTCACAATTTTGCGAACTGTTGATGTTGCCCTATTGAAATCAGTTAAGTGTTGATAGTTCTTGTATTGTCAATTCAACGTTAGGTTGATCTTCTGATTTTGGGAGTCGACCAGATTTAGGTAAATCACAAACATGTCTAAAGTAACGGAATTTAGACTCAATCTTGCTTACCATGCTTTGGCTAATGGGACGCCGACCAGGATGAGTTTCATTGAACAATTCAACGACTTCTTGTTGGGTGCCCATCCTGTCTTCAAATCCGATCATACAATGTATTTCAATTGTTCTCGTTCAGTAAATTTCACCATTTCAAATAAAATGACAGTCACTACTCAATAAACAGTTCAAACATACTGCTTTTGCCAAATGAAAGATAAGAAATCGATAAATACAAAAAATACCAAAAAGTACGATTTCAAGTTTTTATCTGACAGTAATAAAAACATTCTCGGTCGCTAAGACAACTGTCAAACAAGCATAATTTCTGACGATGTGTACCAAGAATGACACGCTCTTTCAATTGGCATGGTCAAAATTGGGTGTTGCTATTTAAAAAAAATATCAATGACGTCATATCTCGAATGACGATTACGTGAACAAAATTTGGGTCGTACGTCGAAAAGTGTCTTTATTTAAAACAAAATCGACGTATCACAGATTTTTTTCGAAAAACTCTCAATTTCAGATAATAATGAATTTATACGTTACTATTCGAAAGCACTATATAATTGATCAAATAAATGCCTTATTGTTAGTGTATTAAGTATAATTATACTCGTAATAATTGTTACGATTATTATCTCTTAAATAAACAATAGCCTCGTATCATACATCGTTTATTGGATGATGAAAGGCATGTGTAATCGCGTTAAATGATTACGAACAAATTTCAGAATTATGTATAGTGCTATGGTATTTTAATTAACATATTCCTTATTTTTTTCCCGCACGTGTCCTATCTAATCTAATGTTAAAAGTAGGATGAGTAATAATTATTACATTATTTTGAGATATCGTAGTTGGAATATCAACAATTATTTAGTGTTAATAATGTTATTCTGCATTAGATAGATTACTCTCCTGACTATAACAACATAAAAATTACTAACAATAAGTCGATGTTGGAGACAACTTTCTGCCTACTGCGTATTTTTGTTTATTTTTTGTATTATATATTATATGTATTACTATAACGGTATCAATTTTTCGGACCTTCAAAACCTCGATACTATTTAACAAGAGAATTTGTTTGTATCAGCCGCACTGTAAATTGGTGTAAGCTTTGTGGAGGATGTTAAGACATCGATTATTATTAGTTTATGTATGCTAGTTTTAGTTGCTAATTTTAATTATGTCTTTAAATTGAAATACTGATGTAGTGCAGTTTAATGAAAACTATTTGGTTTAATCAAACCTAAACTTAAAATGCAATTAATAATTTTTTAATAATTCTTAATTCGTATTTACTAATTTAATTACCAACACCGGTATTAAATTTGTTTGAACGTGATCACCTATAATATTTAAAAACACATGTTTAAAACTGGAAGCTATATCATACTCAAATTGGTTGTACTTATATATAAAAAAAATACAAAAAAAAAATCAGTGCAGCAGTGCAAAACTAACATTGCGTAATATTGAATACATTTCAGGAGTATGTATATACCGTATGGGAAGCTGTAAATGTACTCTTTGGTGCATAACAGCATACCAACATGACTTGGGTCAGTTTCTCATTTGTATGCCTATATCTAGGGGGTATATGTACTGATGTTTCAGAAAGCAGTCACCATCATTGAAGCCACGAGAGCAAGGTGTTATCAGTTTAAAATTTTTGAGAAAGCTAGCAAATATTACATAAATAATAAAGTAAATAGTATAAATAGCACTTTTTGTAGAATTAGCAGAGAGTGATGTGTCAGTTTTACGAGAAATAAAATAGAGTAAATAATATTTTTTAAACGTTGTATTAACAATCAAATATTACAGGATAAAAATATTTTTCTGATGTATGTATACATTGACATGGCAAGAGAGACATAAAAAATACATACGTAACATTCAAAATTATTCAAAATCTTTGGTTGTGTTTATAATAATATGCACCCAAAAGCGTTTATGACAGCCGGAACATTTTGATCGTACGGTCGTTATATATGTTTGTAATTTATGGGCTGCTGACTAACAGTTTGCTGGTATAATTTTAAGTATCCTACTTGCCTACTAAAATTTTCTTCAGAGAAGTTTTGCCGTAGCTTGCACTTCGCTGCATTCACTATTCGAGTTTCACTACACTAGTGTCCAAAAAGATTCTACTAGTTATTTTCTTCTTAATTATATCGAGCAACTATGTTTGTGGTGGATGTAGGGTCTTTCTAATTTCTCGAAACAAGTCCCAGAACATTAAACATAGTACTGAATGAGGACCCAATCGGAAGTACATAGGTCCAATTCCTTTATAAAATGCTGTTATACCTTCGCTTTGATAAATCTTTATTATACAGTCGAAATATCCTTTGTAATACATTCCTTGGCCGCCACTATCGACACCTATAAAAGTACTTGTGATTTGATGGAAAGTAAGCATAACGAGACAGTAACAAAATTTAAGGTTGTTGCAATAAATAATTATTGAAAGTTCTACTTACTGATGTATAACGTTTTACGATTCGGTTAAGAAACGTGTAGGCTCCGTCCAGTTGCTCTCCCGCCAAAATCTTCGACCGGGTAAATATCTATACAAAGAATTCGTGCCAAGCTCGCACAACGTGTATTAAAACTTGCATTACTCTAGGGATCTAGAAATCATTTAGCTTACTAGCAAACAACATTTTCTTTTCCGGTTTAAGCGATTCTGTACATGTTACCATTTACGAGATTCCTGTAATGGAAGTTTAAATCCGCACAACCTTCAATATAAATATTAAATATATAGGGAAAGGATCAAGGTGGTAGTTATATTTGCCCAATGCAAGATGTAGAAAGAGAGGAGAGCAACTTGATGCAGCCGAATACGTAGATATATTTTGATTGCCATAATATTTATTAGTGCCAAATAATAAAAGTGAATTAGTTACTTAAATGTGTTTCAGTTTTAAATTATTACTGTCAAAAAAGCCGAAAATCACAAAAGTAGTATGATGTGGTATGAAATGACCAGGACATATTCATGTCATTTGAAATTTACCTTGGTTGTAGAGTCTAACTAGGATTAGATCGAATGGAGCTGTCATCACACTAATTGCAATACCACCAATCATACTTGCAATAAAACATGTCAATATAGGATGAGTTTTGAATTGTTGTTTAGTATTCAACCAATCTTTGCAATATACGAATGACATCAGCTGAGAACTAGAAGCAACGAAAGCTCTGGGGATCACAGCTACTCCGCCTCTTAAAAGACCTTTGTACTAAAACGTAAAATATAGCTATTAACTACACAGCTTATTTAAAGTAACACTTTATTGCTTGATTGCAGTATCACTAATATTCGAATATCTACTATGGCACCGCCAAAATACGATCCAACACCCATCTTTCTATTTGCAATTGTTGAAGGGGTAGTTCTATAGAGAGGCAGAGTTAACATGTTACTGCATTTTTTTAAAAGAGTTATTGAGATCGTTTCGTTTTACATGTATATTTGGACGGGTGCAAATAGTAACATCGATTTTTGGCCAATTTGAGATTTTATATTATTCTAATTAAAAAAATGGTGCTCTTTTAAATGCAACCGGTCCTGTTTCAATTTTAAAAAATAAAAATGTTTATTGCAAAAAATGGCAACATCGTAACTGACTTTTCAAAGCTCAATAATCGTATCTAAATATACGTAGAGTTTATTATGCCGAACGTGAATGTGGAGAGTAGTATAATTCTATGTAGATACAATAATTGGCGCGCAGGTTTTTAGGTATACCAGCCAAAACGCAACATCGTATCTGCACAGATCTGCACGGTGCGTTGAGTTCCTAATCTTAAAATCGTTTTCGTTCTTACCAAAAATATTTATTTACTTATTTTTGTGTTAATTATTATTGGTGCAATTATGAGTCTAAGAACAAAACTGATATTAAAACTTGCTGGTGAGTATAAATGAATAATTGTTATGCTATTACAAACTCATTTATTGTTCTCATGCTTAGAATAAGTACCTACTACAAATGATATATGTATGTATTAAGTATTCCGCTTTTTCAATTTAATGCAGATTTTATTTTATCTGCAGAAAAGCATGCTGTTGATGTCGATTGTGAGGAAGCGGACCTCCACGAAGATACTACAACAGACGACTTGGAAGAACTTGAATTTTACCATCTATCTTTTGAAGGGCCTGGCTATGTGGAGGTAGATCCTGACCAGCTGATGAATATAAATAATAATAATAATGTTGTACAACCTCCTGTTGACCATAGTAGGTTATCTATTGCAACATTTTGTTATTTATTTTATAGTAAAAATTTTCAGCCGAGTGTCGAGATTTAGCAGAATTTGGAAATATCCAAGCCGTATTAATGATAGATCACGAAAGTGCAAGTTGGGCGGCCCCTTACCTTATTTTTAATAATGACGTAGAAGACAAAAACGTCGATTATAACGTTTTGTCAAATACCGATCAAAACTGCTTTGATTACAGGATTGAAGAACAGCGAAATGATGTTACAGGTCAAGTAGAACTAGAAAATGAAGATGCAAATGAAAATCAAGTAGTCAAAATAACAATAACAACGATTTAGAAATGAGAAATGTTGAAAAAGTACTGTGGCAAAAGAAAACCGAAACCTGAGAAAAGAGTACGTATCACGTAAATCGAAGAAGGTTGTAAAAGCAAGGGAAACAAAAGAGAATTGTAAAGAGAAAAAGTGTAAATTGTACTGCTTTGAGAAAATTAGCGAAGAGCGACGACATCATATTTTTAACAAATTTTGGAGTTTTGGTGATAATAATCGCCACTACGATTTTTTGGCAAAGCAGTGAAGATATCTCAGAAGAAAGTCTGTACTGTAGGAAGTAAAAATTCTAGAAGACAAAACACCTTACATTATTTTTTCACTATTGATACGAGTGAAATTAAAGTATGTAAAACTTTTTTTTGAACACGTTAGATATAAATGACATGCGGGTTAGAACTACTATGTCAAAAATATCGGACTCGGGAGTAGGGGTTGGAAGTCCGGATAATATTTATTTATTTATTTATTGTACATAACAGACAAATCAAATCCAAATAGTAAGTAAGTAAGTAAGTAATGTATTTATTAGCAAAGCTATTATTATATACAACTATAACATTTATTACATTTATTTAATTAAAAATTATCTAGATCTTCCTAAGCTTAAAGATAAGGATTAATAGAATTCTTGTTTAACGTATTCTAGCAAAGTTCTCTTAAAGTTATATAAATTATCACAATATTTTATACTTTGAGGCAATGCATTAAACAACTTGAAACCGTTCACAAAAACATTCCTCGATGTTGTACCCGTGTATGTACCCTACTAAATCTCTCTATATAGAGGTCTTTAACATTTCTTGTATTATATTCATGTATGTCTTGGACAACCGATATTCTGTCACTTAAATAAGATAGTAACATGCATTTTTTCATTTTAAAAATAAAGATCATGGTTTTGTAGACAATACAGGGCAGTCCAAATTAAGTGTTCACCATTGGTAACTTTGTTGATCGTGAAATCCGTGTCAATTAAAACAATTATCGTTAGGTGTCGCAAATAAAAGAAAACCTTAATACTACTCTCCTGAAAAGTAACGTTTTTTGAGATACGTTGTTACTATTTGCACCCGTCGATTTGTTACACCCAATACTCGAATTCGAACAAGAATAGTTTGCTGCGTTTTACAATAAGCAGAACTATTTTTGTGAGATTTTTATACCATTTTATCATCCATATAGTAACTACAAGTTAGGCTGACTAATTGCACTGTATTTGTCGTAAAAAAAACAAACACAGCAAACAAACGAACCTCATTATATTATATATAACTCGTTATATTATATATAACAACAAAAAAAAACTTTATTTTAAAAAATCAGCAAAACTGTACATGATTGCACTTCATTTATTTGTTTGAACATGAACTTGAAATTAATTCAGCAAAAAATGGATATTCTAGTAATTATAAGGATTGCTTATATTATTAAACACAAACTTATTGAGACTTTAACACAATACACTTTAAGAGTAAAAATTAAAATATGCGAATGTCAACACACACTGACAGTAGTGTGCTGTAAATTTGCCTTCAAAAGTTAAAAGACAATTCAATGGTTCAAACAAATACATGGTAGTATGGTTTTTTAATTTCCACTACATGTTATGATGCCCAATATATTTATTCATATCATTCCTCATCGGCCTAACATTGGAACGACCGTTACTACTACAACACTACTCTACGTAAGCACATGCGATTACGGCTAATGTACTTACACCTTCTTTGAAGTAAATGTGACTTAAAGCTTTCCAAGTTCCTTTATGGTGATGCTGGTGACCAACAGCGATAGCTTTGGCAGATTCGGACTGTAATTGCGTTTTAATTAAGTAAAAGGGATTCGACAAATAGTGCCCAACAACTCCACCGCAGCCACTAACGATAACTGATTTATAAAATACAACATTTCCATATTTATCATTACAATAACCTCGTGATAATCCATAATCATAGAAACCTATGTAAATATTATGAATCAGGTAATAAAACTACTAGATAAAGTTATTCTACACACCAAGCCTGCATCCATTCATTATTAATTGAACCCAAAGTGCAGGAACAATACCTTTTTGCAATGCTAAAACTCCATCATGCCTTACAATTTGATAACCCGCATGTAAAATGTTCTTATAACGAATATTTTGTTTATTCTTCTTTTGTAATTCGCCCTGAAGCTGCATACGAGTTTTGATTACTTCCAGTGGGTTCGTAAAAAACCCAGCACATACAGCTGCCATGCCACCAATAGCAAAATCCATGAATGTTGAACAGTTTCAATGTGAGTGCATAAGGGGAATTAAGGTAACTTCTGTAAAATACATATATAATAGTACATTCTTTAGAAAGAAAACAATAAGTATAAGTGCATTTAAATCCATCATTCCTGAGCGACGTAACTTGGGAATATACGGCAAAATATTGAATTTTCTTTTTAAATAGGTAGTTGGTACTAAGTATAAAATTCTTGGAAATCACTTGACAGGAACCATATTAAAAACAGGTCTCGACTTATTCACTTCTTCAAAAATTGAGTACGTTTGACGGGCTTATTGATTGTTGCATGGTACACAATGAATATATAATTTCCGCAATAATGGACTAACTGAATTTCTTACACGTTAAAGAGATAAGTTGTATTATTTATTACAAACTGATAGAACTTCTGGATTCGTTCAAACATTGTAATGTTTATGAAATCACCAATCAAAAAAAAATTTCGGCACTTATGTTGCATAAAGAATTCACATTGAATGGTAGCGAATACATGATTTTAATTAACAAAATTTACTCATTAAAACATGTTAATATATCGGTACATTAGATAATGTATCAATCGGTATATCAATGCTTGTTTCTAATAAATTTTGATATTTCTTAGGATTTCCCTTTGCGCTCGAACGCAGAAATGCGTTTTATGGAGGTAGCCGATATTCCTATCGCGGGTCAAAAGGTTGGTTAATCTGCATAATGAGTAAATCGTTCTGATTCAGGTTCGTTTTATTTGTGTTTTCAGATACTATAGTGTATGTTACTGATTTAATTGGGTGGTGGATTTCAAACTACTCTCCCTTAGCAGGAAAAGCCATAAATACGGAGAAATTACGTAAAAAGTACTGCTCTGTGCTGTGGTGAATAGAGTGGCGGAATTTGTTAGTGATTAAAACTCAAAAACCATTAGAATAATAGTTACATAAATACCAAAAAGGTACAAACAAGGAAGATAAGAGAATGAATAAATAGATTGTAAGAAATAAATGTGAAAAACTCGGAAACAACGTTAGCCGCAACCGATCTACTAAACACGATAAACAGCAAGGTAGAAGAAAATAATAATGTTGTAATGGTCCTAATTGGCATAAAAAAGGCTTTCGAGACTGTATCAAAACCAAAATTATTAGAAAAATCGGACGGCATAGAAATAAAAGATACAGAAAAACAATACATACATAGAATCCAAATAACAATTGTTAACAACAAACTAACTGACAACCCATATCATACATAATATACACAAATGATATATTTGCATACACGGAGAAATTTATGCATACGCAGACGACATAAGAAAATTGCAATTGAAAACTCCACTTTTAGTAAAATTAGGATTTTAGTGCCATCGGTATCCTAATATGAGTGTCTATCGATTCAGAAAACTACCTATATGAAAATAAATTGCGTACGCTCATAAATGACGAAACAGAAATCTGCCTAACTTACGTCAGTAAAAAAGCGCCAGAAAACTGCCTAAATCCGCATTATATTAAGATTATGTGAGCCATACTTGCATCTTACCATTCTCAATATTTTTTACTTTTATTTGAAATACACCCTATTACAATAAATAATATTATTTTAGAATATTTTAAGTTAAAATACATACAATACTTGTACCTATTGCGATAAATTATAAAACAAAAATAAGTTTTTATTATTAGTTAAACTTTTCATCAGGTAAGTTAACAATTTGCCTAACTGCCACAGAAATCTAAAAATTATTTGGAAATATGCCTAACTCCATTATTTTTTTTCAAAAAATTTTTTTTAAATTTATTTATAGACTTCTAAAAACTGTGTCAAAATAAGTATCTGAACAAGATAACACCCACATAGGTAAGAGAAATTCACAAAATTAAACGTTTTTAGCTCTCCTGTAAAATTTCATGAAATGGAGTTAGGCAATTTTCTTATTAAGCCAACGATATGTATGTCTTATCTAGTCAGACCGAAACTTACAGAAACGACAAAAAAACATAAACGAAGATATAAAAAAAATAGAGAAATGGTTTTTTGTTTCATAACAATACACGCAAGCAAAACAAATTATATTTTTCTCAAGAAGGAACCGCACCTCAACTTTCAATATCAGAATAAAAAATCAAATCCTACAGGAAACAACACAAACAAAATACCTTGGACTAACGATACAAAAATAAAATTAAAAAAGCACAAAAAATATGGAATGAAAAAAAAATGCCAGAAGAATGGAAATTGGGTCAAATAGTGGTTTTAAATAAGAAGGGGGATCATGCTTTCTAAATTGGGCGCAAAATCAAAAAAACGCAGCCGTCAACAAGAGGGGAGATATGCTAATTTGGAAATGGCACTTTTACATGGTTCCGGCAGAAACGGGCTGCAGCTCTACCAATCAGTGGTGACATGCTGTTGATTTCACACCGTTTTATTTCAAGGCCTCGTCAGGATGGTTGCAATGTTTTAAAGACTGTCATGGAATCACAGTGAAAACAATTTGTGGCGAGTCGAAAGCTGTGGATGAAGTCACGGCGACACTGGAAAGAAGACGGTCTACCAGAAATCATAAAGGATTATCAGCCACAAAACATCTACAACTGTGATGAGACTGGCCTATTCTACAATAAATCTTCTTCCCAGCAAGAAATTAGCTAAATGGGATGACTCATGCCATGGAGGGAAGAAAAGTAAAATTCGTGTAACAGTTCTTCGTGCCACCAATGCAGACGGATCAGACAAACTTCTCCCACTTGTGATAGGGAAATCAAAGAACCCGAGGTGTTTGAATGGTGTGCAAACAAAACCTACGGAATATGAATCCAATAGAAATTCCTGGATGACTATGATATTAATGGAACAGTGGTTAAAGAAATTAGACATTAAAGTGAAAAAGGAACATGAAGATTCTTCGTTTTATGAATCAATGTACAGCACATACACCTGAAATAACTTTGGAAAATGTACGCGTGGAATTTTTTCCTCCCCTACTGTAGCAGTGTTCTTTAGCTACTCGATTTGGGTATCATTGCAAATTTCAAAGTTAATTATAAAAAAATGCTGGTTCAACATTTAATAACATTGACTGATGCAGAAAACGAAAATCTCACCATTAACTTATTACAAGCCATAGAATTTATTTCGAATGCCTGGAAGCAGATGTCATCCTCTACAATCAAAAACTTTCCTTAAATCTGGTATCTTACTGGAAGTGGCTGCCGCAAGTGATGGTGATGGTCCTGACGTAGTTGTACCTATAAATAACCTAGTTCTGCTGCAGGATGTAGATTTCGATTTCGATACCTTTTTGTATTTTGTGTGGGGAATTACAGAATGAGGAAATTACTGTTGATGTGTACCAAAACCGTGTGGTGATCAAAAAAGCAGACCCGCTTCAAGCGACAGTGCCAATGATGGGGATCACGACGCCTATTTCGAAACACCTAAAACTGTGAACAGTGAAGTATTAAGCGCAATAAATATGTGTAGGCGGTACATCACTGTGAAAAGTTGTAGTGAAAAAGCTCTAAAGTCACTAATAAGTTTGTAAAATGAAGTGTACCTATGCACTTAATGCAAGAAAAGTGACACAAGCTAAACCATCTGATTAGTAGCACCAAGGTCAAAATAATGTTTTCTTTTTTAATAGCTTTACTGTTGTAAAATTTTACGCTTAATCTCTTTCCAATTACTAAATTTATGTTTGGTACTTAAAATGTCGTTAAATAGCTATATTATAATGCAACTGAAGCAACAGCATTCTATTCGTCTGGTTTATTATAAGTTGCTTTACTTTTACAATAATTTCATGTTTCATTGTAATTTGTAAGTTTAGTATTCCATTAATATTCAAATAAATATAATGTCATTATAACATATGTACATTAAAAATGATACAATAAAAACCTGGCAAACTAACAAGAGCACGCATCAAAAATAATGTACTCCTAGTATAATACGGTAAAAATGTATCTAAAAGTGTATCTAATAAATTCCTAGAATCTACCGTTAGCAAGTAAACACACATGTATCGATTACATACAATATACAAAGGATTATGCCTACTCGCCCGATCTGTATTGTATCCTTATTGTATCCCCTGTGCAGTGGCGGCTGGTACATAAGCGCTGCAGTGCTGCAGAGCTCCCAAAAAATCTCCTATTTAACTTCCTTTCCTTTTATCAAATATAAAATTTATAATATATTTTGAAAGGCATTCGCATTGTCATAATGATAAAAAAAACTGCGAACACAAGCCACAGCTTTAAATACCAAACCAATTGCCGGTTGCGGGAAGTGCATTTTATGGCATGGCGTTGCTGTGAACAGAATAAACGCGCTGAACGCGCATGAGACGCTACAAGTTGACCAACATTTTTACGGCTAGTGCGCGCGTTGTTCGCGTTCATTCAGTTTCTCACTCACACAGTCCACCAGTGGAATAACAAACCTATTTCGCGCGATTAAGATAGCTGGGCGATACGAACGTGCTCTGCGAGCCCCTTCAAACACCCGCGCTGCACACTTCTCCCCCTTGACGGTCTAAAACGAAACCGTGATTTCAACAGGATAGTTCGCTGCATTTACTGCAGCGCAGCATGGCATATATATACATACGTAAAAGATAATTATGCGTAAACTGACGCATTCTTTTTAGGGAGCTAAATTATGGCATTCTGATGACTTATTTAGAATAAGTTAATGTTGATTACTTTTGTTTAAATATAAATGAAATAAAAACACCAGAATTAATAATAAAGATAAATAAAGAGGAACCACATTACATACTTTGAAAACGCATGCGTGTAAAATTTACGCATGCAGATTACGCAGATTATCTTGTGTTTTAATGTAATTAGAGTGCAGGTGTTTCTGTTTCTGGGTATTGTTGACAATTATTAAATAAACTGTGAACTATGGAAGTGCTCATCAATTTAATTAATGTAAAGAGATTTTTTATAAATATTTATACGAAGAAAAGATTAATTAAAAGCAAAAGGTAGGCCATTATCACTATTGAAAAAACTTGTGTAAGTAGAGGAAAAAGTTATACAGTAGATTTAGTAGGGATATTTATTCAAAAAACGAATGGATTTGTGGATGTAACAAAAAAAATGCTTTATATTGTTTTCCCCATTTACTTTTTGGTGGTGATAAAGCTTGGACAGAAATAGGAGCCATGGATCTAGAGCATTTGAGTTTGAAAATAAAAAGACATGAAAATTCTAACTGTCAGCTTTATAATTGGGTTACTTAGGGTCAACTAATATTATGGTTCAATTAGATTCGGCTTATTGGTTAAATATACAGAAACATAACGAAAACGTGTCGAAAAATCGATATATTTTATCAAAAATTATTAATTGTGTAAAATTTTGCGGAGCTTTTGAATTGGCTCTTCGGGGACATAATGAGAGCGATACTTCCGAGAATCCGGGAATATTTCGTAGGGTTATTCATTTTTCGGCTGGATTAGATGCAACTCAAGTGAGCACCTGAAAAATTGCAGAACACCTTAAAATTTTTCCCACGAGCCGCCACTGCCCCTGTGCCCTGTGTCTTAGCCGAAGATGTCCGAGCAACATGAAAAATGGAAAGATATTATTTTATTAAACATACATCCAAAATATTTAGCGCAAATTCCTTCCCAGACGCGAGAACAATGACAAAGATATTTATAAAATATTTGTCGCGACACTGTCGAATATTTTCGAACGACATTCAAATAATTATTGAATGCACCACGCAAGAAGTGAGAATATAAATTGAACGTCGTTGCAATGCAGTAGGTATGTTCTAAACACATCGCATAGAAAATGGACGATGAAGAATTATTGGCAAATCTTTTTCTACTTTCACAGCGGAAAAAACTTTTAATAGTTCCGATTGGTAGGAAGCACTGCTCCGAGCCGGATGTCCGATCCAATATCTGATCGTAGGTGTGTGATATGATCGTATAAACTTATAAGTGTCTGAGCGTCAGATGCCCTGATCCAATAATCGTTTCAGACAATCGGATCCAAATGTAGGAAGTGTGTGGCGGCCCTAACATACCTATTATTGAGCCATCATTCTAAAAATCATCAAATATTATCAAACAGGTGATGATATTGTTACTATAGGTACATCGTGCGAGACTGTCGCTATTAGAAGTAAGGACGTTTTTCGAATATTTAAAGCATACTGTAGCTGCCGGTTTTCTCGATTTACTAACGCAGATTGAAAATAATATGGATAAAATATCTACTTTTCATAGGTATAAGACAAGGTAAAATAACTGACTTTTTTAATTTGTAAATTGTTGAAATATGAGTTTACTGCTAAATAGAGGATGTAAGTACATATACGTTAAGTTTATATAAATACTTTTCATTCATTTATATTCAATAAATAATATATTTTGATTTTGTTGTTTATTATACTCTTGACAGAAACATGCAAAAAAAACCACTATCTTACGTATTTAAAATTATTTTTGCAATTTCGTATTCAACGAAAATCGGTTACAACGAAGTTAATTCGTCGGTCCCCTGCGCTTTCGTTGCAACCGAACTCCACTGTAGTTATATTATATTCGAATTTTGTATCTGAAATTCGAAATAGACGCTTTAATACATTTGTATTACAATAATGTTTTAAATTCCAAAATAAATTTTTAAAAATTGCTCCTGCCTTCAAAAAATATATATGTATGTCTATGTATTAAAAAAAATAAGTGAAAACTATTTAAATGCATACATGTTTATATTAACATACCTACAAAATTTCCGGTATTTAATTTTCACAACATTAAGATCGCGACTCAACTTTTCGTATCTTTTCAATAGATGGCAACATTGACGACTGTGGAAATAAATAATGCTGTCAATGGGGATTGACAATAGAGTGACAGGAGTTGAGGAGTTTAGGTTAAATTCATTTCGTTCTTACACTGAAAGCACTGGACAGGATTGATCTTGCAGAACTGATTATTTCGTATCCCACACAAAATTAAGCACATTGATGTATTTTTTCTATAGAACAAGTTCACCAAATACCACTTGCAATTCCTCTTTCGCTAAACATAAACAGCCGATAACACAAATTTAATTATACTCTCCACAATAGACTACGCTCTCCATCTATTTTTGGGAATTTTAAATTATTTTAAATCGAAACCGAGCTCCATCTAGTGATCACAAGACTACATTTAGTGCAAAATGTATAAAGTAATCGAATTTAAATTTAATAACGCACTTTCAAGAGTAATTAATAACTTATGTACTTTTAAGATCTTTATTCAAAATTGCTATCATCAACTTGATATTTTGTTCACATTCATTTACAATATTTTTTTGATCTATTTATTTGTATGTATTGAAGATTTAATTATTTATTATCATATATATTCATTTACTTAGAAACAAATGTGTATTCAGTATTACAAACCTTAAAATAATAATTCAAAATAGACGAGACATAATTTTAATTTCTGGAATATTTTGTATACCGCTTGATCGCCTGCGAGCGGTCGATATCTAACCTATGTACCCTATATTCTACTGTACATTTGTATTGGTAAAAATAGCTTTCTGCATCTAGTTCAGCAATATCAATACCTCTAGCTATTTCCGCAGAATTCGCACCGTAAAATTGTTTTACAATAAACAGTTCCTGCTGTACCTATATTCCATTTTTAATTCGACCGTCAGAACTCAGAACGCGCTTTATGGAGAAATGTGTGAAAGACTAGTTAGTGTAGGAGCTCTACACTATGTGCTCTATGGAGTTAGCGCTAGGACGTATGAATGCTTGTATGGGATATGGGACAACTGTTTTGGATCAGGATACACAGAAACAGGTATGCCGACGCGCATTTTATGCATACGTCATTACGAAACAATTGTAAAATACAAATCCCGCCTGCAAAACCAGCGATTTTAACCTTTCTTGAAATAAATTTCAAATGTAATTTTCTTCGCACTGACATCATGCGCGGCTTCGACAATATTTGGTTTTGAAACGAGCTCTGCCTATATGTCGCTGCCCTAATTCAATAGTGAGATATCTTTAAAGAACACACTTTTTCAGTACGACCACTTAAAGTTTTTGTTTGACAATATTAATTTACTCGATAATATAATCAGATATTTACATCAATATTTTACCACCACACTACATGTAACTTAGGACTTGGTTAAGTTAAATGCATTATTATTGTAATTATTGTAAATATGTATACATGTACCAGTATTGCACGGGAATATCTTAAAATGTTCCATTATTGCATTCAATCAAGTAATACATTTTAAAATTACATTAGTGAGACATGATGTTTCCAAAACCCATTTTATATATTTGATAATATCTCACTATTGCAATGCACGTGCCACATTATTTACTACCTTTGGTCAAGATATCTTCAATTTTGAATTTTTTTAAGATATCTCACTATTGAATTAGAGCAGCGATGTGTATCCTAGTTTGGATGAAAAAAAAGAGGTTCAATACCGAATGTAGTATATGTACAGCAAACGAAATATTTTAATTGGGGTCCTAGCGAAGATAACGCCTTTGTAAATTGCAGTATAATTTGCAATATATACAGAATAGTGTTCTCGCGTACTTTTATGTATAGAATTTCATGCTCGGGGAGCACTATTCTCTCTGTTATGGTCTTCAAGTTACTTACTGTTTACAAAGGTCTAATAAGTGCTGATTTCACTTGTGTTTGCCTAGTTTAAATTCATTAATATTTTAAATAAAATTCCAACTTCACTTGTATATCATTTCATATATTAATCTTTTTTTATAACTATTTTCTTTTTTTTAAATCCTAACATTATCAAAATCAAAGTTATGTCGTAATTCTTTAGAATGCTTAGACAAAGCAGTTTCCGGGGTTATGTTATGTGTATGTATTGATGATTATACAGTCGTTTTTTTAGATACTGTCTAGTTTGCCCTACGTAACATTTATTACTCTTTGCATTCTAATTTATATACGACATTACTTTGATTATCTTTTTTAATCTTAGTTTTTAAATTTGTAAATAACTGTCTGTTATTGTATGGTGTAAATGTAATGTTTATATCTGATTTTTTAAATTCGTATTTAATTTTGTCACTTAAGTCGTTAATGTATGGAATTGTGTGATATATTTTACTATTTTGTTTATTGCCTGTGTTGTATATTTTATGCAGTGGCGGCTCTTTAATGAGAGCAAGTGAGCAATTGCACCTCTGGTATTTTGAAACAAAACAAACCAAACAGCGGCTAACTGTGAAAGTATTTATTTATTACGTATTCATAGTTATTGAACAGGAACGTGGCCGCCAATTTGTCAAGAAATGATAAGTCGGTAACGGCAGATACCGATAATCTAACTGGAGAAATTTATTATTTACAAGTCGCACTAGATGTCGCAATATGTGAGCAAAGCCCAGTCGTTGCTCCGTTATGCCATCAACATTACATTGAAGGTGGGGAGAACTGTATTTTGTTCTACTTCCATATCGTATAATACATAGCGTGGGAGCAAGATCTCCACCACGGGAAGGAACTTATATTACAAGACTTGTCCTGTTAGAAATTAGTTGTCTAAACCGCCAGAGATGGCGCGACTACGTAAATGACGTCATGTATTCTTGGTATTCACACATATTAGTGTTCGCCATATTGTTTGTTTACTTTTGTTGCGAGTATATTAGTTGTGTATTCGAGTTTATTTGCCGTTTTTTTATATATTTGTGATTTGTATGTGTACAATATTTAGCGAGAGTGCATTGTATTAATTGCTACGTACTACATCGACGTTGTGTTAAAAAAGAGTGGCATATGTTTGTGCAAGCAAAAGAATATTGTGGAGATCTTTCCAAATTGCGGTATTGCACGCCACAGTTGATACAGGCAAAATATACATTATTGCAAGAAATAATTCCACCAGTAGCTAATAAAAAAATGTATATCACATCTTGAATATTTTAAAAGATGAGGTAAAGTTTAATTTTATGAACCATTGTAATCACACAGCTGATGTGATCAACATTTTAAAACTATTTTCACTGTTTTTTTTGTCACAATTGGTCAGTTAATGGAGTAAATAGAATTAGCAGACAAAGAATCGCAGATGAGAAGTGTTGACAAAATTTTTATGCAAGCACACAAATATTTATCTAGAAAAAATAAATAAATTTGTAAAGATATTATAGTTTTTTTTAAATACATGTAAAATGTGAAAAAACCCTTACCTTTTATTTGTTATGAGAATGTTTGTTTTTTCCTCTCTAATAATGTATATACAGTGAAACCTGTTTAAAACGGAATCGACTGGGACCAAAATATTTTCATTTATACACAGGTTTCCGTTTTACTCAGGTTATTATACATATGTATTAAAATATGAAATTCTAATGTTTCATTCAACCGTCCAATCTAAAGCTTACCAACGCGTGAAATTCCAAAATTTTTACGAATTTGCTAAAGTTCTAAGACAAAATAGGCAAGTATCTAGATCATATTACAGAAAAAGGAACACATTTATATATACAGTTGAATTTTTGGATCTTGTCCGTTACGTCATAAGTAATGTCAGGATGAATCAAATCATTGACAAATTGTGGCGGCATCTATGTTCAATCAACAAAACTAACACTTAGGTACTCGTAAATCCACTAAAAAGGTTTGTGTTGAAACTATAAGCTTTATTTAAATTTAGGTTTTGATATTAAGGCTCTATTTTCACTCCTAGCGAGTACACCCCTAAACTAACGT
>SMLS01065027.1:0-11457 GCA_004785975.1 Popillia japonica
GCATTTCTAGGAACGTAACCTGACGTAAGTACGAAGACCGCCTGTACTTTGTTCAGTTATTGAAAGTAATTTATGTATCTAAGTAGGTACAATTAAATAATAAAAAAGTAGGTACTACCTATAGCTCGCAAGAAAAATTGTCATAAAGCACATCTTATTTTAACGCAGTATAAAATACGTGTTTTGAGCAGACACATAAGTATTCAGCGTAAATTCCATTTAGAATTTTACAATCGTAAATCTTTGAAATATCTACACTAAAATTCAAAATATTTTTAACAGAAAAATGTTCCCGTACACCTTTATCTTTTTAAGTCGATAACTAGCGAACACTGGATTTGAATCAGCCTGTATAGTTAAGATAGAAAAAATCTGATTTTTGCTTTAGCTATGTATGTACATTGTACGTATGTACATACGTACCTACCTACTTACCTACAATTAGGTATACCGACTAATTTTCTGAAGAATATATTCTAAATATTAAACATACCTACATATCTAACGATATGATTACAGTGTTACAAGTTAATTCCCGTAAGTACTTGTATCTATTAGTTACTCTGTATGAAAATATTGTATTTGAAAGATAGTAAGTATTTTTTTATTGTCAATGCGATTTTTTCATGATAAATTTAGAATGATGAAGATGTACATATTTAGGTACATAGGACATACACAGAGACATATACATATGTATCTGCAGGAGATACATAATTTAATATTTTGTTGCACATTTTGCATCTTTTTTTTTGTATATTCTTACCTGGTTCTGTACAGAATCAATGATGACGTATATAAGAAGCACGATTTCCTGTTCATCTGATCCCATAAGCGGCCCTTGTAAACCGGCGGTAGCCACGTACAGGACGCAGATATGATGTGGACCAATCATGTTGAGACCTTTTATACTCATTGGTGTAATCCTGGCGAAAACTTCTCGTTTCTCGGTTAAACGACGTCCACGAATGGAAATTCCATTAAAGTAGGTGTTTGTTGGGTGGCGTAGACAGAGGTTAGGACGCCATGTTGCCACGCTAAAATACCCGCTCCTGCTGTTACTTAGGTACCTATATGTAGCGGATCAAATTGAATCGAATTCCTCTTATATCGTTTTTCCAATACGCATCGGTATTCGTTCTGCTCTCCTTTTTTCTGTTTCGATATTAATTATTATTTATCTCCATGTAAGTACCTATACCTACTTAGTAGGTACGACAAATTGTAATGTCATGCAGTTTCTCTCTCTCGGCCAAGTAGATAGGTAGGTAGTTATGTATTTTTAATCTTCTTATCACTAAACTCGAGTATCATATCTCCTTTTTTATACTTAGATATATAGGTACATATATAAGATAAGAATCACAGATGTTTTCAAGCATTTAACAATAGAATTACGCCAACTAAAGTTTATGTCTTTAACGTTACTCTCCTCTTTTTAATTAAGTAGATATTACAAAAGAAAAAAATCACAAAGAAATGTAAATAATATCACAAAAACAACTCTGACTATAGATATTTTCCAGTTATGCGTTGAGTGAGTATGTACCTTGTTGTTATAATTCGTTTTTTGTTCCCGTATTTTCTAACACAATCACTTATAGATGTTCGTGCCGATTTGTTGATTTTCTTTCCAGTCGTCATTAATATAATATGTATGTATGTATATGGTATACGTTTACCGTTATTTCAAGAACGTGGCAACAGTCGATTTTCTTTATTCGTTTGTAGTGTGTAGTTCAATAGGAAAACGTCCATCAATCACATTTCGTTTAACGAAAATGTTAAAAGAGCTTCCAATTAAGTATTTCGTTTCGAAAATGAGGAGAACGGAACAATTTCTTCTAACATATCAACAGGTTATCATTCCGCGTGTACAAGTATCGTATGTATAGGTAGGTAGGTACACACAGAAACACACACACATACAGGCGCGCACAAACACACAGGCGCGCACACACGGCTGTTCGCTACTTTCACGTTGATTTTCCCAATAGTTTGTCGACGGCGCCGTCGAATTAAACAATTTTCCCTATCTGTATTTTCTCACAGCCATGCAGACGCACTAATATCGATATGTTCGTCGCGTTAAGCCCCGTTTAAATATGGGAAAAAGTTGTTGTGTTCCTTTGAAACTTGATGCACACACGCACACACACACACATTCATATGGAGAGGACAGATAGCTGGTAGCCTCAATTTGCCGTGTACACTCACGAGGCACCACGGATACTGGTTTTACCTGGCAAATCTAGGGAAGGGTATACCTACCTACCTGTGCGAGTCTGTACAGTCGAAGTAACAGTTATTCTCACTCCATCGGCGCATACACTATTAGATAGACATAGCAGACTACTTACGATTAGAAAGAGAACTCTATATTATATAATTACGTTGTGTGTATGTATTTGTATTAGTATAGGTACGATGTGACTTTGTCGCACATATGTATGTATACGTATACCTACAAATTCTTTCCTTGGCGCAATAGAAATCCCATCGCATATTTTTTTAATTGTATGTATTTCTACATTTACCTACCTAAATATTACATAGGTATACTTATATATTGTAACATACATACATAGGTACCTACCTACATACTTATAACATCTGCACTGATTTTTAATATCAATTAAGTAATAGATATGTATATCTAATACATCCATCTTTCTATTAGGTACTAGGTATAATAATAAATAACGTTTTATTTTATTTTATTTTTTCATTTCACTTTCAAATTTGTATAATATAGGTACTTACGTAGGTACATGTAGGTATATCTACATACATACATATCTAGGTACTTACATACAAGCAAGTTACTCGTAAAGAGCGTGTAAAATACCAGGATTTTTGTATGTAATGATCAAAGATAAAATCATATTAATCGTTCCCATATGTACCTACCTATATATATATATATATATGTATGTATGTATGTAGGTATGTACATACATAGGTACATTTAAAATGTCCATTAGTTTCGCACGATTACGTAGGTAGGTATTCCCATTTATTTTAATATAAATTTAAATATGTTTTTAGTATGCATGCATCATAAACCAATTAAAACACACCCATAAGCGTGCATAATCGGGCGTTTATCGTACGGCGTGCCATAAAGGTTGCTTGATAACAGTCAATCGCAAGCGTTTAATAGTCCAGTGAAATGTCAGGAAATGTCAAATGACATATAGGTACATGTCACTCGATAATATGTATTGGAATTATTGATTTGAATTATTATTTAGACTTTGCAGGTATTAAACTTAATTCAGCTTCAGCAGCTAGATTTTAAATTTCTGTCGACATTATTAATACAACAATGATGTTAATAATTGAGTGAAATGTCAAATGACATAAGTAATATAGAGACACATCTCACTCGATAAAATGTATTGAAATTATTGATTTGATTTCTTCTAGTTAAAATTATTGTTGCATTTATACTAAAAAATATCGTATGACACAGTGCATAATTAACTTTTAAAGCACTCGTAACGTTAAAGCCACTCCGCTTCGCCTCGTGGCTTTAAACTCGTTAGGTACTCGTGCTTTAAAAGCTCGATTATGCACTAGTGTCATAATATACTATTAAATATATTTCTTACATTACCTATTCGGTTCATTAACTGCGTACTACGATAAGTAGACGTCTAAGAAGCCCTTCGAAACCCGTTTCTTTGATGCTATTCCTTTTGAAAAAGCTCCACATTGAACACAATTAACGATTCTTAATTATAGAAACAACGTGACAACATCTGAAGATATAGGCAGGTTTTGCCCTACCATACTCCAAAATACATAGGTAGGTAAATAATTTGTTTTACACGAGCAATTTATTAATTAAAATTTAGTAATTAATAAAAATGAATTGTCTTTTTACGAAGAGAATGCTTACCGAATTATGTGTTATGTGTAGGTACCTATGTATGTATTTAAGTATAGATATTTACCTGTATGTAAGTAGTAGATACACTCACCTGAAAGAAGTTGTGGAACGATTTACATAGCGATTATATGTAAATCATTCTACAACTTCTTTCAGGTGACTGTACCTACATATTTTATGGAGGTGTGGAAGGTATCTACATGTACATACCTACATGTGTAGATCCCGATGGAACAAACCAAAAACAAATTAAATCGGCATACAAGTAGGTACCTATACCTATAGGTAAATATATAATATTGTATAAAATAGACACAATCTCCTTATCAAGTAGGTATACAAATATTGCGCGAGTAAATGTAATAATTTACCTATCTCTTACGCTGTGTACCTATAGGCATAAAAAATAAACATTACATCTTACACATTAAAAAATGCTAATAATTGATACCTATATTTTTGGAGACAAACTCCTACCTGGATGTTCACAAAAGTTGAAATTCCATCATCTATCTAGGTAAGGTACCTATGTATGTATCTACCTACGTACGTACATACACTCATATGTATGTAGGTATGTACATACATACCTACTTATTAAGTACTTACTCGTCGTTTAGAAAACGAAACACAACGAGAATTAAACAGCTAGGTACTTAATTTAAACCTGAGGAGTTGATCTTTGCTACTGGAATTATAAAAGTTTGTACGAATTCATCGATACCATACGATCTCGTAAACAACATAAGTCTAAATTTAACATAATCATCCCTAGAAGTTAAGTTAACGATCCTGATTAAGTACCTAGGTATTATCAATGTATTGGTATTTTGTCAAGCTCTAGGTCTTATCAATGTATAGGTATTTTGTCAAGCTCTTACAATTCTGTTCAAAGACTATCCGAAACCATAGCAAAAAAAACAACTAGTAAAGAGTCGGTGGTCATTTGACCAGCTGTTTGGCGCGGTCGTAATAAGTTAATGTTGTAACAAAACCATAAAATCACATCACAAGAACATCAGTGGCTAGTTTGAACAAGTAGGTAATAGGTACGGGTTGGAAAGCTATATACTGTAGTATTAAAGCGATACGTTCTGCACCTGAAAACTGCGGCCTTTAAATCAATAAAAGAATTAAATAAATGTTTTTCTTCATTTAATGCGAATTCTATAATAAACAAGAAGACATAGGTACAAACAAAATATGTAAGTACTACATATGTACATATTTACCTATACCTACATAAGTATGTATTATTACGGTAGGTATAATACACAATGCATATGTACAAACCTATTTCTAGGTATATATAGGTATGTAGGTGCCTAATACCTATGTATCTATTCTCTTAAGTAGATAATCCACTTATAAATACATGCAAACAGTTATAACACTTTTAAATATTCATATAAAGGTGCAACTAACGCTAATATTTCGGTAAACAACCGTGACCAGTTCACACGGTAAAATTAAATTTAAGCAAGATAACATTGCGCTACATTAGAATCATCTCGTTTGCTAATCTACTAAAGATTGTACCTACGTATCTATGTAGGTACATACGCACCACATGTTACCTAAGTCTTGCAACTTGCCTAAAATTACAAATGCTTATGTTGTAACAAACCCACTGTCAATAACCTCCGATGACTTCAAACTCCAATTACTAGAAAGTGTGTTATAAAAGATTGAAACATAAACATACATACGTATGTATGTAGGTATGTGCCAAACACATGCGGTTTACCTATCCTACATATATATATGCAGGTAGATAGGTAAAGTTTTTATCGAAATCAACCATACCTACCATATGTTCAATCCAGATGTAATGCAGTTGAACAATACATATAGATATTAGTGGGAGAAAGAAAAAAAAAAGGAAATTCAATAATCTGATCTCGAAAAGACATCTTCCGAAACTTAGGTATTATAGTACCAACTTGCTTACACTATTGCATTGGTTAATAACTAAGTATAGGTATGCATACCTGCTTACGAAAATTAAAACGTATAGAAGAAAAAAGTTGTCTCCGTCTTTGTCGCTTACGTGTTTCCGTCGCTGTTATGAATGAAATAGTGGTTAGAACGTATGCGTTACAAAGAAACAAGCTCGGCTGTGCTTATTTTGCCGCACGTAGCTTACACATACCACGTCACATTTGAGTTTATGTTGTATGGCGGTCGCCTTGACCAATCAAAAATCACCAGTTCGTCTATGCCGAGCCAATTGTGTGATGTTGAGCGGTATGTGTATAGATATATACATAAGTATGTATGTACTATCTACATACTTATGTAGGTACATATGTATTTTAGCAGTCGATTTCGAAGCGTGTTACTTTTGGTTTATTTGGCTTCTAATGTTGTCCTTGTGGTTTCTTTCTGTCTGCATATTCATGCATAATTTCTATATAACAGTTTGAAATGTTATGCTTTAACTCACGTTGACACAATGAGGAAAGTCAGAACAACTAATAAGTAGCTATGTATGTACATACCTACAAATACAGTCTTATAAAATAGATACCTATCAATCACACGCTGTTCGTGCCGTTTTAGGGTCTTACTTGTATCGAATCACTTCAATTAAAATTATTAATTAACTTAACAGGACGATTTTTTACCACCTTCAGAAATTTTTTACAATTCTTCTTGTAAAATGATAGGTAGGTACACATGTACAGTGACGGTGGTTACGAACGGATCTTAAAGAGATACTGTAGTGCGAATAGACATATGTATAAGGTATACCTACCTATGTAGGTACAAAGCTACCTATATATATACCGAATCCAAGATCCAACATTTCGGTGTCGTGTCGTTATCCACCAGAGCAACAATCTTTTAATTAAAACTACTAACTATCAAGGTGGACATTTTATCAAGCGCCAAAACCTCTAAATATAGCACATGCCCTTGGGCTCTGCGTTAAGGCAATGGGACAATCCGTAGGTCTTGCAAGAAGCAGTGCGCTTTCCCGATTCATTGGATCAAAGCCGTTGAGTGGTTTTACTAAAAACCGCCTCATACCATCATTTCCAGCAATGAGGGTCAATCAAAAAATCTTGCACTTATCCAATATTTGAAAGCTAAGACAATCAAAAAAGTTTATCACGTTTTCAGCGGAACACATTACAAGCGCCTGCATGGCTGTAGCTTGCTATAAACACCGGAGCCCCAAAAACAAGATGCATCCCTTTTCGAGAAGTTTTGAGATCAATTATTGGGTGTCTGAGTAACTGAGTCTGAGCCGCCATTAACACCTACCTACTGCGGATTCTATTAGGTTCTTTAATCGAAACAATTTTGCCTATTAACTCAAGAATAAAGATAACTTCATCGTTATCATCAGTAGGTATATTGGAGCTGACCATCACTCAACTAGGTACAACCAAAAATTCAATTCTATAGGTAAGAATCGTTTTTCTTTTAATCATAACCGCCCTAACTGAAGCAAATTTCAGATGAAGACACGGCAAATAAGTAGGTGTGTCGAAACGTTAAATTTTAAATAAAAGGAGGAGTTTTATTGAATGTCACTATTACGTTAGGTACCTACTATGTATGTACTACCAAACTAGCAGTTTTGTGTTCTCTTCTATATTTTCTCAAGCAAGAAGTTTAATTTTTTGATTAGGTTTTCTTTATAAGGGACTTGAAGCTGCAAACGCTCTGAACATTGTTGCTGTGTAGGTAAAACCAGAAGACCAACCAATAGCAGTCAATAGACATACCGACCATCTTCTAACGAAACATTTAACCGTTGAATTCTACTACGCGTCCGCTAAACACAGAGAAAGGACGCACCGCAATAATGATACAAGGTCATGCATCCCGTGCCCCTGCTTGTGCTATGTCTCTATCGTCTTTGTAGATTCATACATGCTTTAACACATGACATGCTTTACACACACTATAACGAAGTCGGAATAGAAGAATAAGAACTTAGGGACGGCGCGAACGACGCCGTACAACGTAAGGTTGGAATAATTTCGAAAAAATATGTCGGCATACGGTGGAAGAACGTCACTGCGTGTAACGTAATAGATCGTCTTCTTTAAAGTTTTCTTCATTTTGCTTTTCCTAACTAACTATTAGCAACTTTACTACCATAGTATAATATTTGCTCCTTCTAACTCATACGTAGGCCCATACTTACTATCTATACCTCTCCGTACACATTTGTGTACTTACTTATAAGCTATAGATACCTTTTTACGTATGTATGATACATATGTACGTATATTATGTAGGTATAGGTATATGTATGTAGGTAGGTCTGTTGTCAATATCAACCGCACTCTCCGAAGCAGAATACCTAGGTACATATGTATTTGAAGTACATAGGTACATATGTATGTACCTACATATAAGTACCTACTCCAAAATATGTAGGTATACCTACTGACAACCAAGAATAATGTCATTAAAAGGAGGATGCAAATAATATCTTATTATCCATATTCACAACAATCATGATGCATGTCTCGACCTACTGATGTTCGTGACTTTACATTAGCTTACCAATAGAAAAGAAAAAATAATTAATGTTCGTAATGAACGTCTAGAATACGTAAACGTGTATCGTCTCGTACATTTTCAATTGTTATCGACAAATTGAACTGCTTAATAACGGTTCTATATTTGTTGTTGAGAAAAAAAACAGAAAAATCGTCTAGTCATTAGACATACGTTATAGGTAATTATACCTACCTATTAGTTAGATAATAGCTACATACGACCAGAAACTTCATATAGGTAGATATAATTGAAATAGAATTCGTAATACGCAATACTTACCTACTTATAATAGGACATATGGTATCTACATATGTATGTATGTACCTATATGTAGGTATAAATATAGTCAAATTAATATTCATTCAGATTCTACATATAAGTATAACGGCATCTCTAAATTTTATACTTATGTATGTATGTATATACCTATAAATAGTCTTGTATATTGAACGGTAAAATAGGTATAGGTAGGTATCAGTAGCGTCAAGATTATCAAAACTTCTTTTTATTTCTTTTTGCTTCGTTTCGAATAAAAAAATCCAACAACATCGTCGTCACTAGGTACTTCTAAGTACTACACTCTAGTGTAGGACAGGTGATAAGACGCATTATCTCTCAAGCATAATGTTATTGTTAACCGGGAAGAGATTTCTTTCGGAATACGTAGGTAGTACATACCTAATGGGTAGGTATACCTATGTGTATGTAACATACGTACCCAATTTTTGACCCCTTTTTTGTGTACGTGCGTATAGGTATGCGCGCTTGTATTGCTCGGGAGAGAAAAAACTTGCAAGTTTACATAACTGGTGGAAGGGCACAACAGATAGCAACTGGCGTGAGGACTACGACTACCGAAGAATGAACTCCTGTTCCTGACAAGATACCCATTACCTACCTACCATCCACATCGGAGCCAGGCAATGACCGCTCACCACAGTACAATGACCGCGGTCCCCCATCTCACCGGAGCGGACAATTCAGTTCCGGGATGTTTTGCTCGTCTATTTTGTCTGATTTTACAATGGGCTGCACTCTGCAGCGTACCTATCTCTTGTGCGGACGCTGTCTTTATCAATATGTATATTTACGTATGTATGTATGTAGGTATACATACATACCTACTTACATATACCGATGGATGCTTCTTCTAATATCTATCCATCCATATATTATATCGACAATGTACAAATACATGTACTTGACATATGTATGTAGATATACCTACATACCTATCCTCTCTCCCGTTGCCTCTTAACCGAGGCAACGCGACGCGACGCACCGCAACGTTGGCTTTCGCATATTATACACTAGGATGATACTATCATCGAATATTACAAAAAAAATGCGCGGCAAATATTATCTACATAATTAGATAGATACCTATTTACATATGTATATAATAAATTGTAAACAAATTTATTTTTTCGACACAAATAAAAATTTGTTCGATCGTCCAAAAACTCTTTCTAAATACTAATCTAATATAATTTACCAAAAATTCGATCCAGCTGCCGTGGAAGATAGTGCCAGTAACTTGAAAACAAACGGCAATGCGTTGCCATTTCTGATCACAGAAAAGAGAAAAAAAGGTAAATACATGACTATGTATGTCTGTATGTAGGTACTTAATAGATACTTACAAAATTCGTCGAATTCTTTGAGCGGACGAGCAATCGCAAGTTTCCCTATCTACATACAGCCTACCTCTTTTAAAGGTATTTTTCCAAGAAATTCTTAACATCATACAACATACATATAGGTATACATACATAAGTACATATAGGTAGGTACCTAAAGGTTGTGCATAGGTAACTAAGAAAATTATAAGATAAGTAAGACTGGTGAATATATATTGCCTCTTCACGCAAGAAAGACTAATCTTACCTAGGTATAGGTATTCCCTTTGTAAAAGCACGATAGGTATACATACCTACTTAATAGAGGGCAACATCTTTTCATATGGCGCTAATATGCTACTTATGTACCTACCATTTTCTAGTAACATGTAATGTGGAGGACTTTGTTCTAATGTTTCTAATTTATTGAATCTAATGTTATTATCAATTATCTACCTAACGTAAATATGCGAGTAGTATGCTTCTTTCGCACTTATATCATTTTCATAGTTCTCTTCCAATTATTAATTACATATGCATGTAGGTATCTATGGATGTATGTACGTAAGTATTAAACGTCATCAATTCATAATAACAAAAGCAAACATAAAAAATTCCGGTAGAGAATGTATGTACCTTACGTATATCGATGATGTAGAATATAGGTAATGTATAACTACATATATACATAGGCATGTATGTACATAGGTATGTATCTATAGGTACAGTGCTTTCGAATAGTAACGAGTAAATTCATTATTTCTGAAATTGAGAACAGGTTTTTCGAAAAAATCCTCTGACACGTCGATTTTGTCTTAAACTTTTTAAAGGTACCTACTTTTCGACATATGATGCATATTTGTGACGTAATCTTCATTCGAAATATGACGTCATAGATAATTTTTTTAAAGGGCAACACCCAATTTCTACCATGCCAATTGATAGAGCATGTCATTCTACGTACACATCGCCAGAGATTATACGCTTGTCTGACAGTTGTACAAGTAGTAATAAGTAAAACAATCGCTAAATCTTCGTGTGTGGCTGTTCTCATGCGTACTCTCTCTGGCTCGAACTTACTGCGTACAAACATTGCCGTTATTTTGATCTTTTTTCTTACTTATTGTTGATAATCTTTGGCCCTGTCCTGTACTGTGTTCTCTCGCGCTCTCCTGTCCTGTCTTGTCTCGCGCTGTCCGGCCCTGCCTTGTCTGGCCCTGTCTTGTAAATTGGGCCATATATGTATATAGGTATAACATGGTTAGGATATCTACCCACATCCGGTTGTTTTTTATTGCCCTTTTAAGAGCGGCGTGCATCGGTAATATAATAGAATAGGGTAAAAAACAAAAATAAGTTTTCTCCAACAAGCTTTGGCTAGGTACACTCACCTGAAAGAAGTTGTAGAACGATTTACAT
>SMLS01065028.1:0-14040 GCA_004785975.1 Popillia japonica
AATTACCTAGAATTTTATTTTTGAACATAATGAAACGGCAGAAATATTATTTTATAAATATCACACTTCTTAGACAAGTAGGGGAATTACCTGTGAACAATGCCTGCTGAACCTGCTGAACAATTTAAAAAAGTTTATTCATTACTAAATATACAGGGTGTTTCATCGGGAACGGGACGGTCTTCTGTGTATAAACGGTAAAATTTTTATAAAAACTTTTAAAGCAATATTGTGCAGATCAATAGTGGCTACAATCTAAAAATATTTTTTAGGATATACGATGTTCCAAAAAAGTGTGACACATCAAAGTTATGTTTTTTCTTATGAAACACCATATATTTAGCAGCAATTTTGAATTCTATGCAAAAAATAAGACCAACTTTGATAAAGGTTCCCTATATGTAACTATCACAGTTTTAAAGATATTTTGATTTTTTGTCAAATGTAATATTTTCGAAAAGGTTGTTCAATTTCGACATGCATTGATTTAAAATAAATGTATTGTAATCTGAAATAATGGGATAATGACCTAATCGATTACTGTACTTAGTACTCTTGAACGGTTTACAGGGTGTTCAGAATATGACTTCTTTTATGAGTACCTGTAAACCCCATTAACTTGATTATTTTAAATGGAAAACCCTGTATTTTATTTATTTTTTAGAATGTCATTTTAGTTATCTTTCAAAGTACTGTAGCCTTCCCTATACCTAATGTTAAAATATTGATGTAATATGCAATTATTTAAATGTTTTGAATTTTTTGTTGAGCCAGGAAGTTCTTGTCACTTAAGGCAGTTAAAATCTATTTAATCTATTGACATCGTAAATAATAGTTACCTTAGACCCTAGGATGATTACAGATTAACTTCACATACATGTTAAAGTGTATGCGAAGTTAGTCTGATGCTGTATTTTTCTCTCAAAGAGTTTAAGCATTGTAAGTAACATTATGTGACAATTATTTTTTAGTTGTGCCCTGAAGAAGCACTGAACACAGTGCGAAATATCGGCTAAGAAATAAAATAAACTCAGTTTAAAGTTTTATTTGCTGGATTCCCCAATAACCCTTACTTTGGTATTATTATTATATATGTGAAATTGACGTGTGCAAATACTTATGTTCATGGCACGAATAAAGTATCCATCGATCTATGTATCTATTGAACAAACCTAAAACGAAAGGTGGATATTATTATAAAATTCCTTTATATGTATACCTAAACGTTGGATTTAGATCAAACTCTATTATCTGTGCAGTTGTATTTAGAAATATTAATCTTAAATTTTAAATTTTGCGCTCACAATCAATGACTATCCTCTTCCTAATATGGTTAATAGTCCAGAAAAAATGTTGAAATTTTTATGAACAACCATCTCTTTTAGCATTACTAAACTTTCATCTCTGTGCCTCCGATTTTGAGAATCTTTGCAAACTATAATTTTGGTCTCCACTTACAAGGGAACACCGGCAGGTGTCCCCCTCCGATTTCGATGAAACTTTACAGATCGAAAGAGTACCTCAAAATAAGAGACCGGTATTTTTTTTATCTGCGTATCCGCACAATTTTGGGGTACAGCCCCCTCCAAAATTTGGACAATTTTTCAATTTTTGCAAATATTTCCTAAACTATAACAGATATTAAATTTTCTTCTTAACATAATTTGCAGCATATTGCAGAGCCCTACGGATGGAGTCGTCCGTATTCGCAAAAAGTTAATAACCGGGGACGGGGTACTCCATACCCCCCATTTTTTTAACATTTTTTCTTTTTTTTATTTATTAAAAGAAGGCCGCTTCTTCATAGAATACGATGATGTACCTATAACAAGTTCAGAAAATGAATAATTGTAAAAATAGAAAAATAATAATAAAGCTTCAAAATTAATAAACTTGTCTATTGATATAAATCAAATGAACTATAACAGATATAATTTTCTTTGCTTAACAAAATTTCCAGCAAAATACATGGTCCCAAGGTAGATATTTTCACAAAAAGCTAATAACGGGGGACAGGGTACCCCATACCTCCCATTTTTTTAATAATTAATTTTTTCATTATTCATCAGAAAAAGATCGCTTTTACATAGAAAACGGTGATGTATAATAAATTTAGAAGACAGGTGTTCCCTTGTCAGTTTAGTGTAGTTCTACTACTGAAGATGACAACTAAATTGCCTAAATACGTATGTATAAAGTGCTTACAGTGTTAGTGTTAGTGTGGTGTTGGAAAGGAAAACATTTTCGAGAAAATGCATCAAGAAGTACCCATTAAAACATTCTCAGTTAGCAAACTGACAGCTTCAGTTTTATAATCATATACAGAGAAAAAAAGACATCTAAACCAAAAATGAGTTAAAATTGGGTAGGATCAGTTTGAAACAGTGGATAAGTTTAAGTATCTGGAGGTCACGATAAAAACTATGGAGAAAATAATATAGAAGTGTTAGAAAAAATATAAGAAGAAGGAGGCAGAGACCAACTTACTAAATTTGGATATTTGCTCTTCAAAGACAGAAGTGCACAATAGAGAAGAATGGCGGAAAAAGTCACGCGCATTCCTATCCAGAAGCTATTTGCAGAATCGGGACTGATTCACGCAGAGAAATAAAATACCACATAAAGATTTTTTCAGGGAGTGGATGCAGTTTCTTCGAACTGTCACACTTTTTGCTTTTCTAATTTGGACCGTCCATTTTGTTGTTGAAACTTCGTGAGAGGAGGACAAGACTATGAAAATATTATCATAGTTGGCTGTTTCAAACCTTCAGGGTAACACATTTTTATGTTTCACTGTTTTTTGTCTTTAACATACTTCATCAGGTGAGCACTCTTCCATCTTCGCTTGTTTTGTTCCAGCCAATCATGGAGCTGTGCAGATTATCTTCCTTCAATAAACCAGTACTTTTAACAGTGATAATATTGTACTTAGCCATATTGCTGGTTGAAATTTCACCCTGTTTTAATATCAACATATATTTTGAATTACAGTATCTGGTGATGGTCCTTAGGAACCAATATTAACTTATTTTTGCTTCCAAAATTTGGACATACATAGCTTGGTATGGGTAAATGTAATGGAAGATAGCGCTTGGTCAGTGAAGAGAGAAGCCGTCATTGTAGGAGGGTATTATATATGGGTATTTTGAATTGAACGATTATGAATTAAAAGAAAATCTGTATCTAATCAATAAAGGCAATAAGTCATAGCACGTCTTTGGCTACAATGAAACAATTAAAACCATTGAATGTTCCAAATCTGCTTCCAAAGAAATTATTTGAATGTGTGATAATCAGTTAGATATCATGAAGACCAAAAGCAGGAAATACAATGTTCCAATAGCTTAATTCTTGCTTAATAATGTGACAAATTGTTTCCTTTCAAAAGCTCATCATAAAGAGATTCATTCCAGTTACTGCTTATTCATAATAATTTATTAGTTTTAACGACTGAAGTGCGCTCAACGGTGTTCGACACCAAATCTTTGGACACACCGCAAAGAGGAAGCAAAACTGACGAAGAAGGAATTAGAAACTAAAGCCTGAATCGAGCAGATAGAGAAGAGATAAAACATCTGTCGACGAATGCGCAACTTTAATCATTTTCCCCATTTCTGTAATTTCAGAAAACCTTACAACTTGTTTGGAGGATGAGACCTCGCCTTCGGTTAAGGTAACTATATCGTGTCGTACAAGTTATATCCCAGCATTAAACGATAATGACTGCTTTCATAATTTTATTTTCCGCGCTTCATAAGCACAAACATAACCTTAAATTTATTAGTTTAATGTTCAAAATTAAAGTCATTTATGCTAATTCTGTACTGATTTGCAGACGCAGAACATGGTTATTATTAACGAGGATCTGCGGTTAATTAGAGAATCGTACTCCTCCCGCTGATGCAATTAACCACGGTTAAAGGTGAATTAAGTTCGGTCACGGCTAATGTGATTCGCATCGATCACAACACCCATAACCATAGACAACAATGGCCGCCCAAGGGCGAATTGTTATATTACATATACTTACACACAATTTCGGTTTCACTAACGCGGCCGTTAACGGCGAAGAAGTGAACTCGAGTAGGTACAGCTACGTGGACTCGATCTTTCTAGCGGTCCACCGAAACACTTTCGGTTCCGGAGCTCGTGCCCGCCCGGTCAAATGCCACTAGTTCAGTTTCAATTAGACGCGTATAGGAGAACATCAAACGGACAACGGAGAAAGAGAAGAGGTCCCTTTCCTTTCGTTCTACATACAAGTGAAAATGTTATGTATTTGGTTTCGATTGTTTGGGTGTAATATCCATGTCGTTGTTGTATTCTGAACCTGGGCTTTTTATAAATATATCGCCTAGATGTTTTCGAAAGGACTGGACGAATTATGAAACAATAATGCTTTTACTTAAACAAAAAAAACCAAATTCTGTACCTCAACAGATGTTAATTATGCAAAACACTATTTACAGATTTATAGACGCGTACTGTAAACGTTAACCTAGATGGCGAGGGGTGGGCCACGCCCCACAGTCGTTTTTTTCGGTAACGGATCAAAACGTGGGAAGCAACTTTTTGAAAAAATTTAAGTTTCCTTGTTCTGACAAATGCTCATTGTGCTTACATAAGCCGAAGCCTTTACGCATTACACACGAGTTGCGATAATCCAGGGGCACGGTCCTCCTGGATTTCCCATCTACTTTCGACTCTGTCTGGTAAGAGAAAGCAACATACCTCGTTATTATGCTTTGATCCAAGGTGGACGTTCAGGGAACATTCTGAGACGAGGACATCCCAAAATTTCTACGAGCAAGTGCCGTTCTGGTTCCTTTATTATGCTGGAAAAGCTCTTTTAGCTTGAACATCAAAATATTGATCTTTACATCGGTTCTCCCACCGATTCTCGGATATGGCCCCCAAATCCTGTCCTAGTAAAAAAAAAGCGAATCAACTACTTACAGAAAAGGGTGCTGCAAAGGATTGTGGCAGCATCCTGGAAAGATGGATCTCGACAGAGCTCATCCTCGTATTAGGCCAAGAAGTGTCCTCGAGGCAGACATTTGAGCCTCAATCAAGACATGCCACCACTCCATTTGGACCCAAACACTTTTGGGTTTCAGAAGCTTTGGTACCAGACAAAAAATTTTATGGACAATGCAGTAGAAAGGCAACCACAATGAATGGCCTTGCAGAATTTGTTCCATTGTATGGAAGATAGTGGTGGTCAATTCTAACATTCACTAACAGTAATGTAAAATCCAGATAAAATGTAAAAACTTGCTACTACTTATTTCTGTATCTCTCTGTAAAAAAGAAATAAATGTTCTTCTCAATCAAGACATGCCACCATTGATGGCTCCATTTGGACCCAAACACTTTCGGGTTTGGGAAGCTTTGATACCAGACAAACCCTATTGAGATATTTTGCGAAAGGCATATCCAATATCCGCGAAAATTTTGTGGACAATGGATTGGAAAGACAAACCACAATGAATTGCCTTGCAGAATTTGTTCCATTGTATGGAAGGTGGTGGTGGTCAATTCGAACATTCACTAACAGTAATTTAAAATCCAGATAAAATGTAAAAATTTGCTACTACTTATTTCTGTATCTCTCTGTAAAAAAGAAATAAATGTTCTTGTCTACGGTTGGAATGGCTTATTTCAATTTTCTCATAGGAAGCTGGGGTCGAGTGATACCTCATTTGATAGCCAATTAAACTGGCTTTCAAAGAATCTCAGCTTCCTATGACGATAAGGAAAGGATTCCTTGGTAGGGAACATGAAGTTAGGAGTGTACATGTATCCACTTAAAAAACAAATTCAACGTGTTTGATGTTTTGGTGGTACCTACATAATTTATCTGTTGTGTTTGCTATGGCCCAGCCTGTACATTTTTTGAAACTTTGCAAACATAATCACAATTTACTATAAATACATTTAATCTATTATTTTTTTATTATCTTTATCTGCTATTCTTGCTAGCCAAATCTTTTTTGTTTTCCTCCCTATAAGCATCATGTGCCCAAACCACTTCATCTTGTGCCTGTTCATGTATTCCAAAATAGATTCCACTTTAAGATGTTCTTCTATCCTCTGGTTTCTTATTTTATCTCTCCTAATTACTCTTTTGGCTGCTCTTAAGTGCTTCATTTCTTACGTTAGGATTTTGCTCTTAATTTGATTGGTTGGATGCCTACTTTTAAATCCATATGTTACAACTGGCTTGAACACAGTTTTGTGGACAGTAATTTTAGCTTTTTGGGCCATTTCTTTCTTCCTCATGAATGAGTTACTTGCACAATATACTATCGTAGACCCACAAGATGAGGGCTTCAACAATAACTTGAAGCCACGTTGGTGATTCTACTGATATTTTTATAAAGTACTGATTGAAAAAAATTCTCAGGTTTAAAATTTTGGTTCGGTGAGCTCTCTTAATCTCAGGGGTGTTCACGAGATATTTTAAATACTGAATAATATTAAATAAGTTACCCAACATAAATTCACTCCTCTCAATAATACACAATTTAAGTTATACACAATTTTTTTTATTATAATGACACATGTAAATAATATAACAAACAAATAATAGATTTCGATAAATAACCAATATTAATCTGTTCAATTAAACATAAAAAACAAAATGTACTTAAACTAATAAGTAATTACTTATTTATTTAACAAAAAAATTATTATTTGCGACCTCTATTGTAACCTGAATAAACTTTAATCTTAACAATAGAAAACTACTTTATCGGCCTTACGATTGGTTTAATTAAAATATAAATTCAAGGTCAAATTAAAATTATTTTAGCTTGGCGTCGGTTTTATACACAATCAAAATAATTAAAATAGTACTATTTTCTACGTAGTTTGGAGTTATAATCTATCAAATTGATTTTTATAATAATTAAATTAGTGAAATAAACGAACGGAATTGATCAAAATGCAACAATAAAATGGATCGGAAATTCTAACCTTATTCCTAGGATCGAACTATATCTGGAATTACGGCCTTGGAAATGGTAAATCAGGATAGATGGGTGAAGATTTGGTCAGTTCTGGTGCTTGGAAAAATACATTAAGGATTAATAATCGATTCAATAAAATAATTTTAGATACGAAGCTGTTAGCGTCGTTTTTCGAAGAAGGCAATACACAACCAGTTAACTCGTTGACGATCCAAAACATAGTATCTCTAGTTATTCAAATTTTTCTCAAAAAATATCTAATCGATGATTTCTATTGGTGAAAATGGAAAACAATTTTGATATTGACAACTTGAAGACATGAAAAAAAATCAATTTCCCTTAATTTAATAATTTTAGTGGTTAGTTTTCACTAATATAATACTTTTTACCTATTAACATTATTTGATTTCAGATATTTCTTTTAACATAATATTTTACATTAATTCAAAATTGGTTTTTTACAAAATTCTCTTAATGACATATTCTGGTGAGTTCTTGGTTACTTAATTTCTATTGGCCTAAATTATTGTCTAAATTTTACATATATAATTTTATATTTCTCTTTAAAATTAATTAATGAAAGAATTTCAATGCTCTGCAACTTGGTTTAACCTGTCTCTTGCTACAACATAACCGTCCTTGTCACATTGCACCTAATAACAGCTAGGTCTCCCCTAAGTCTTCCAGCCGGTCTAAAGATTTAGTTTCTAATTAACCCCTTGTACAAGTATTATAAAAAAAATAATATAGTACTGACATTGTCTCTATAGCTCATTTGCACTCTTTTTATATTCTGCAAACTACTTCCACGACTTTTGTTTCAGATTTTCTAGATATTCAATAGTAAGTGTAGCCACGACTTTGACGGGCAAACTAGAAGAAAATGAACCAGTCAAGTAATCCTTCATAAGGAGTCTGTTTAATAATCCAATTATATTGAGGCGCTCTTTTGCCATTGCACCAAATAACCTATTCACCAGTTGGGGTTGAGCTATTATCACTGAGTCAAGCTTTTAGGATATTGACTATGAGGACCACTATTAATACTTTTACAAGTAGACCATCTGGAAACAATTATTGCATAATTAACAAACTCTCTTTCATTGTCAGCTTCAAAATAGAAGCAGTGCCCAATTCTAAAAATAATTTTTCGAAGTTCTCTTAAAGTTTAAGTTGCTCATTTTGATATTAGGAGTCCCAATTGAATAAATTTAATCAAGTTATAATGAGATTGTTGACGAATCAGATCTATCTAATCTCTTTCATTAAAGCTATCCCAATTTATTGGTCCAATAACCACTCCTAAACCTTGCAAACTTGGTTAAAAACCTGGGTAATAATTAAACTTATACAGTTTAGGTCTGTTTACATAAGCTTCAACCTTTTTCTCCATTCGTATTCCATATATGTTTACACCTTGTTAATGGCGGTCCTTGTTAAGGCTGCGAGAGTGTGTCAGAGCAGATTAAACAAAAAAAAAACAACCATAACTATACATACAACCTAATGCCTATACGTAGAAAATAAATAAAAAGAAATTTGTTGCCACTAGCGAATAAGTTAATGGCTAACGCAGAAGATATACAGAAACAACGGTTAATCCTTCATTATTTCAACATTCGTGATGTGTTGTTCAAGTTATTCCATCTGCTCCATTTATCCCGGTAATTACGTTACGTCTTAAAGCCTTAAACGGTAATTAGTAAGGTTTATGTAACTTATAATTAACAATAGCGTGTTCCTAGACGGGCCTCCGTTTGTGCTCCTCTTCTCTTCTACTGGTTTTGTTCGTACTTGGCTCCAGTAACCAGCTTTACCGTAAGGACGAGCATATTACGCAGACCAATTACATATATTCGTATTGTGTACTTGCTATGGTTTTTCCGAGAATTACCACGTACCCGGGTAATTGTCAGGTGTTTAACATGCAAAATATGAATTTGCGTAAAGTTTTATGTCAAGGCATATGTTGGATATGAAACGGTAGATTCTATTCTGTATTAACGGGTTGCATATTATGTCAGGATTTTTGAAGTGAATGCGTTAATTTCTTTTAGAAGGTTTAACAACACTTGAACAACACACTAAAGCACAAAACTCGATATCCCGTTTCTTAAGGTAGCATGTTCAGTAATATGTCAAACAAAAACAAGGCAAGCCACATCGATGCCAAATCGAGTAATAAATCAAATTAAATCTATTTATTAACAGAGTAATACTTAACAGATTATTTCAATCATGCTGTTATGATCACTATCATGGTCTTTTGCCTCCAAGTCCAATATCTGGAATCTACAGTTCGTTTGCCCAGAATTGGGTCACATGCAGTGCTTCCTATTCAGCTAGCCATAATTCGTTGAGGCTACATCTGTGGGCACCAAAGAAGGTGTTCCATGTCCTGAAGGGCGTTGCAGTCGCATTTGTCTCCATTTTTATCCAGTAGACCCCATTTGATTAGCGTTTTGCATTTTACTGGAGCCACCTCAGTTCAGATATGGATAAGCATTCTTCAGGTCCTCTCTTAGAGGGTAGTGGAAGAGGGGTTCATCTTGGGCCGCACTCTTGGCCAAATATTGAGTGACTAACATCAAAAGTTTGTTTCAGCACCTCAGTGTTTTCATATGCTTTTCTGGGCGAGTTTTGCAGACTTATGAAGGTTTTATGTAGGTGTGGGTTTCGTGGAGCCCCTCAGTTGAGAAACAGAAGTCCTGACCATGGTAAGTTAGGCACCCCACTTGCTATTGGTCAGCTTCCTTATTAGGAAATTTCGTTCTTCTACAATTTTTGTGTGTTTTCTTGAAATGATAATTGTAGGTCAATGTTCTCTGATGATGTGTAAACCATCTTTATCTACTGGTTGTTGAAGTAAGTAGCTGCCAGTCTATTGCAGCCATCCGTCTTCCCTAGCCACTCGTAGCCGACTACTTATAAGCAGTCCAAATGACTTTATTGATCGTTTCAAATTCCAACTCCAGTGGCATTGAAAATAATCTGAATTGCATATCACCGAGACCAGAATAGCTACTCTCAGGCTTTTGAAAGATTGTTGTAAAAGACAAAACATCATCTCTTCTACTAATAACGGCATACTCAGGCAGTTTTTTTGAAAGGAAACGTCAAATTTCCAGAGTTTTTCCACCTATGTCGATAAAAGTCTGTCTGTAACCAGTATAAACTAAGTTGCATTCAAAAAACTGTTGATGTTTCACTATTCGGGTAAAATTGTATAAAATTTAGCTGAGATTCAGAAAATTTGTTGCACCTAAGCTTTGTCAGTCACCACAGTGACAAGCCATATCACAAGAGGAAATTCTAAACCTGATTTGCTTTGAAATCTTTGAAGCATGTTGTTTGAATTCCTTTCGCCATGCTAAGACCCAAACGGTCGCTTGTTCAAAAGACCTATCGTTTAAAGCCTGTCGACTCTCGTTTAGGTTGATCTAAGTATCATAACCTTAAAGTAACTCTGTCTTTCCGCGTCCCATACTGGGTAACTTCTAGTGAGGTAGTCTTGCAAAAATCTTCATTGCTGCAGGGTTGATTTCATAAATTAGCCTAGGAATGACTGAGGAGAAGTTACACTACTGGCCACAAATAACAGAGTACCATGTACCCATGTATTCCAGGGTACTCTAGGGTTGAAGGCAACTGTCACAAAATAGTAAAAAGAAGGAAATAGTATGCATTTTGTAAGATTGAAGTTCTTCCTTCAGAGAAGTCCAATAATGGGTGTTACCCTTGTCTTGAGAACAACCACAGGCAAAGACATTTGTGAATTTTTTGCCATATAGAAACAATAATATGCTTCATGTTAAAAAACCGAAGTTAAGAGCACACTACTCTTCTAGCTGATTAATGCTCTCTAAGATGAGCAAACCTCTTTAAGACTACACCATCAGAGGTGATCAAAGCCTCTATTTCTGAACCTTTTGCGCAAGGAATAGTATTGAAATAAGCTTTGCCCGAAAGGGATCCCATGCCATCTGAAAAGTGATCTTTTGCTTTAATATGGATGAACCACCATTACAAGTTAGAATTGACACAATGATTCATGCATGAGACGAAAAATGGTTGTTTAGGTCCAATGACTTCATCAGAAAAGAAAAAAGAATAGAGCTAATCCAAATGTAAGTATACTGATGAACATTTTCCGTGGTTAAATCTGTAGGGTTGGCATTGGCACAAAAGAAACTATAGTGCAAAAAAACATTGCAAGTGTACTTGTGATTAAGATCCCCTTTGGCGTATCATATGCTGTTCTTTCCCACATTTAACACATGTTACAGAATTTATCCTCAATATTATTTTCTGATATAAAAAACTATAAATCGTGCTATTAGTGTAATATCTAACATTCTTCTAATAAAAGGATATAAAAGAATAACACACAAAAGGAACCGGAAGTCTAACCAATAATCACCCTATACGTGCGAAATCTTTATGAAACCATTCATTCAACTTTCTCCCCTTAAAAGAAAAACACCCACCATAAACGCATCCCATCAATGAAAAGGAATCCCGGTCTTTGTCAATATCGATGGTAAAAAATCAGTTTGCTGCGAAATTCTGTGGATGCAGTTTTCAAGGGCAGGTAGAGAAACAACCACACAACTGTTTCCTTTCGGTTTCAAATTACTTTCGATTTCGTTCGATTTATCCCCCGACCACCGGTTGCGGAGATAGCGCCATCAGGGCCGACAGATGATGTGTCTCCTCTTCTAGGTAGGTACGTAGAGGATGTTTGAAAGTGCATCGTCAGCCTCCTGGTCCACCTCTTACTCTATTTGAGCAGCAGGTCGTTAGGAAGGTTGATCGTAAATTAAATTAGTTTTTTTTTTTAGCCGGGCGCGATTTCGTAATTCCGGAATTGTATTTTTTTTTGGTTAACCCTTTGATGGTACCGCCATCTGTTGGTTGAAATGGTTTAGGTCTGATGCGATCCAGAAGGTATTTAAAAAGTTATTAATTGATGTGTGATATGATGTATAATGTTGGAAATGCAGGTTGGGTAATGTTGAGTTCAATAATTTAGAATATTTGAAACTGTAGTTAACAAAAAATGACTTTACCTCTGTAATTTGTAGTTATTGCCTCAAGATATTTGGTGTTTATCCAAATAATTTCGTTACATGTTTGTTATATTACAAATAAGAAGGTCACAGAAAAGAATTAAATGATTTGTTATTAGTATTAACTGAAAAAAACCGAGAATAATAAATGAATAAAATCTTAACTGAAGGCTGTCTCGTGAATTTTACAGACAATAATAAATTAAAAAGTAAACAAATAATGTTTTGTTGATAAATTGATTGGAACGTTGCCTCCTTTGTTTGTTTTAAATAGAACTACTGTATATTTTCCTAAATTAAATTTGAATTCTACGAAAAATTTGCTTAGTCATGAAGTATTAAATTTTCAAAATTGCTTCAGTGCAATGTTGGGTGGCTCTATGCAAAAGTTCGTCACAAGTCGACAGTCAATATGAATAGCTATGCAAATCTGCAAGTGGTGTTAGATCGGGCGATTTTGCAGGTCATATTATTGGATCATCTGTGTTTATCTGTTTATCAGCCTCATCAGGCTAAAACCATACCAGAGAATTTCAATTGAGACGACCTACATCAAATAATATTAGTCTGCTGTGATTTCCATTACTTTAATCTTTATTTTATTATTTTTTTTTGTTAGATATATATATTTGTAGATGGAAATAAAGGCATTATTATTATTATTATTATTAGCGTGGCATACGAGAAAAAAAGCAGAACAAAAAGAGTTCTAAATGAAGAAAAATAACTGGCGGTCTGTCTTGCGGTAGTAGAAAATTAGAGAGAAAATTAGAACACAAATTAGCTTAAGAGAATTAAGTAAAGATCTAGCATTAAAGAAATCATCCGTTGGAAAGTGTCTTCAGTGGAATAAGTTCCATCCCTACCATATGCAACTGCATCAAGAACTTACCGAGAATGATTTTCAGAAAAGAATTATTTTTTGTCAGTGGGCGCAGCAACAAATAGCCGAAAATGAGATTTTTTTTTAAATTTGTGCTCTTTACAGACGAGTGCACATTTCACAGAAACGGTTTTGTGTACAGGCATAATTTTCATTTTTATGATACCACAAATCCCCACAAAATCTATATTGGTAGTTCTCAGCACACATGGAGCATCAATGTTTGGGCCGGCGTAGTACATGATTTTGTGGTTGGCCCTTATTTCTTTGAAGGTAACCGGGGGAAGTATTCTTAAATTTTCTAAGGGACGATTTTCCCCGGGCAACAGAACATCTTCCTAACTTTGTAAAACAGCAAATGTGGCTTCCGCTTGATGGTGCACCAGCTCACTTCAGGGCAAATGTCAGGGAGCATATATCGGAACAATTTCCAGATAGTGGATTGGCAGACAAGGTTTGATATTAATACCAACTGGGCTCTGTTTGTTTTATTCATTTTTTTCTTTTTTAGGTCCCATTGCATGGCCATGCAGATCGCCAGACTTAATGACTATGAATTTTTTTTTGTGGGGAATTGTTAAATCAGATGTGTATCGTGTTGAACCCACAATAAGAGCAAACATGATGGAACGTATACAGCAGTCGTTCAGACGTATTACCTCTGCTATGCTTCAAAAAGTTAGAGCATCTCTGTTACGTAGATTTGATTTGTGTTTGCAGCAAAACGGTAGACATTTTGAGCAGCTACTGCGCTAAAATTTTCAAAGATTATTAGTATTTCATACAAAGTTCAATAATTTTTGTACCTAAAATTTTAATATGAAGTTCTTTTATTATTATTATATACTTAAAAGTATCGGGTATTGAATTCAACGAATAACACGTGTTTTAAATCGCTCCGTGTTTGTTTTGGTCTTTCTGGACGTTCTTGTAGTTTCGTTTCCAGTGATTTTTACATGGATAATGTGATTTATACGAACCCACCGTTTTGACCAGTTTTGTTGTTTGTGGATTTAAGGGTTAAATCGTTATTTGCGTTTCTTTTTTCTTTTGGATTTAAACTGTGGTATTTTTTTTTGTGCAGTGTGTATGTAGCGAAGATCTGCACGATGTATAC
>SMLS01065029.1:0-11729 GCA_004785975.1 Popillia japonica
TCGAAAAAACCACGTATCTATCCAAATGCTGCAGTTTCAGTAATTTGACTACCTGAATGAATATGGCGTGCGTGTAATGAAATAAATTTGATCTTTGTCAATATGTTGGAAAGCTATATTATAATTACACTATCACTGATCACAGTGTTCAAAGGTTTCCGTCATCTGAACTAAAATTTTATATTTATTTTCATTAAATGTCCATTTATGTACATCTTCTGCACTTGACATATATCTTAGTTTGAACGACAAAACAATCTGATTTCCTTGTAATTTTAGCCCTACGTATTTTATTAAATTTGTTAATATGGCTAATCAAATACGTATACAACTGTGGCCATGTGCATTGGTAATCAGGGCCATGGGCATGGATGTTTTTCAATAAAATTTAATGGAATATTTGACCTTTCCTCTTCTAATATGGTAAAGAGCTCGTTCGTGTTTCTGGGTGACTGCCTATATCTCACCACAGAATATCAAACAACCAGAATTTGCACTCCTCCTGGCGCGAAAAGTACGCGCATTTTTAGTGCGCAGCGTAATCCGCCATCTTCTCTAGAAGAAAAATACTTCACGGTAGTTATTGGAGCGTTGTTCGTTGTTTACTGACTATCAGGTGATTGTCTTTAGCGTTTGTGGTTATTTTGTGGATTGTACCGAATTAACGTTATTTTTGTAAATATGTATTTATTCGTAGTGTAGGATTGTTTTTAAGACATATTTAGAATTATTTTTTTTTCATTTTTTATTTATCAAACTTATGGATAGAAAAACGGGACGTAATTGTGCTGCAAGGGGTTGCAAGAACAGGCGGTATCATACCGGCAAAGAAAGCTTTTTTTGTTTCCCAAAGATATTCCAAGGTATGCACATAATATAATGCTATTATCTTATATAAATGACTGAATACGTATAACTAAAACACATAAACGTATGTTGTGTATGTACGTAGATGGATCATAGCACCAAAATAATTACGCATTTGCCATTTTGAATATTATCTATATATGCTTATTTCAAGGGCATCTAATTTTCAGTCAATACCCTCCTGTTAACGGATACAATTTTTCTCAATCCGACCCTGCGTTTCTTCTACACAAAATGGCGTGAATAGCCCGAAGATCACTGAATCTGTCTTAAAAAGATCAAACGCGCCGACAAGGAGTGCAAATTCTGGTTGTTTGATATTCTGTGATCTCACTTTATCCAGGTAATCCCACGCGTGCTCAATTATGTTTCGATTCAGACTCTAAATTGATCAAGTCATTACATTAGAGGTGTTTTCGATTTCTTGATCAGTCAGATATTGCCTAAAGTTCTGAGTAGTATGCTTCTTATCGTTGACCGGTTGTGGTCGCCTATAAGCCGAAGGCGTGCAGGCATTGCATGACAATCGTCAATTCCGATCAGTGAAACTACCTCAGCAGTCGTCCAGTTCAGATGGTTCCTGTCATAGGTTAATCTTTTTTTCCATTTTGATGCCTAAGCAATGGTTTTCCGCGGAGAATTCATCCATGCAAACCTTGTTTTATTATATGGCGTTGTGCTCCATGTCCTGCGATGGTTGTTGCTTCCTGTGCAAGCTGGGTCGATTTTCGTGTCCGTCGTTTTAAAGATCTGCTCTACTTGCGTCCTTTTTGGTCATTCTGCCTGTTTTTTGATTTTTTTAAGACATGGACGTTACGCTGTGAACAATTTGTAGATGACTTTTCCAGTTTACTTACAATAATAATTTTATATTCATTTTCGATTGATAGTCTCAGTACTTTCTTGTAATTTCAGAATAAATGGCAATTAATTAGCATTACTAATTAACATTTAGGTGCTAGTTTTTCTCACCTCGCTCTGGGTGTCACCAAATTGTATTTGTGTAATATGTGAATGCTCGATAACTTGTGCATACTGCTGTAGGTATACACAACTAATATTAATATTTGGTAAAGTATCTGTGGATTTGTATGACTCCACGAACCCATCAATGGCAAAGATCAACATTCTTTTTTGCTATAATCCGCCCTCATTTAATTTGCGTTAATTTGCGAGTTTTAGGAATTACTTGTTACTATACCGTGTGAACGCCTGAAAGCGGTCGATACATAATCTCTGTAGGCCATACGCTACTGTACGATTGTATTGGCAAAAATAGCTTGCTGCATCTTACAAGAAGGGGAACACCAAGTTTGTCCGACACGGATTTTAATGAATCTCAACTATGTTATGGAGGAACCTTCCCTTAGTACCCATGTACGAACTTTTATCTTAACTCGCCCCAGTTTTTGAGAAAATCAACGTTGTTTAAAGCTTTCAATGAACGCGCTAAGTTCATTCCTTTATATCGCTAGTCTTGGTTTCTCAACAAACAAGCCTTCGTACCGCAGTGGATAACAAGTACGCGTGCCACAGTATTTTTTTTTAATCTTATAGTGCACGATATTAACAGTTATATCTATTAAATTATATTTTATAGTTTAGTTAGTTTATATTATTTATTAAATTGGAAGCAAATCTTCCGTATGACGTGTATTTGGAATTTATTTATCTATTATTTTTATTTATTTATTTGGACTGCGTAAAAACGGACACTAAGCAAGAAACGAAATGCAGGGAAGAAATGGACCGCAGGACAAGCAAGTGCGCTCGAATATTCGAACAAAATACACGGCAAAGTGCAGACTTGCTTCCAATTTATTTAATAATAAAATTACCACGGCGAAAACTATCATTATGAATAATTTGTATGAAATATAATTGTTAATATTGTGCACAATAAGAAGAAAAAAATTAACTGCCAGGAATCGAAAGCGAGTTACCAGCGTCAAAGACGTAGTTCTTATCAATTGGGCTATAAAGGCTGCTTGTTGAGAAATTAACATTATAGATATAAAGCAATGAACTTAGCGCGTTCATCCAACGCGCCATACAACGTTGATTTTCTCATAAATAATGGCGCGTTAGGATTAAAGCTCGTACCTGGGTACTAAGGGAAGGTTCCTCTATAATCTATAACATAGTTGAAATTTATTAAAATCCGTGTCGGAAAACCTTAAAATTATTTTACCATAAAGAATTTCTGCTTCGGAGTAATATATTCCATTTTTAAAACGACCGTTACCACTCAGAGCGCGCTGTATTGAGAGATGTGTGAACGAATGAGCGCTAGGATGTATGAATTCCACTGAAATGCGCATGCTAATATGCGACAACAATTATGTACCTATTTAACTCACTCGCAGTCTGCATATTGTATAGACTTGAATTTCTTGCTCCCCATCTAATATATCGCTGAACTAACAATAAGATGCAGCAAGCTATTTTTTGCCAATACAATTGTACAGTAGAATATAGCGTACACAGGTTAGGTATCGCCGGCTCGCAGGTCTTCACACGGTATAACATTGTATTGCATAAAAAACAGAAATTTTCCCTCACAGTCACAATTTACGTCACTGCGTTTCGAAATATTCAGAAATTACAATTTATTTGTAATTTACCAACAATAGCGTATACTAATCATTAACTGTCATTTGCAAATACATATTTAAATCAATAATGCCAGAATATATTGTTCGTAAAACTCCGCTAACCGAAGAGGGTGGAAAATATTGTACAGATGTATGGCCACAGCAGAAGGTATGTGTGTAACAAGCTTTCAATCATCTATAGGTATAGTAGCATCCTATCAGTGTTGATATTTTACTATTTTATAATTCCTTATAAAAGTTGTTTTATTCTGACAGAAATATACTTGTGCTGCGATAATGCGGCTTAATAATTTTTATCAGCTTGCCATTGGAAAATATACTTTTTTTTAATTCTCTTGGTTCATGACTAATAACTTTTGCTATATACACTACTGTGCAAAAGAAACCAGCACCTTACAAAATTCATGATATTTAACAACACATGTTTATTCAAAGTGTGGAATATAATTTCTGCTGATTATGAAATTTGTACATATAATCCAAAGAATAAATATGAGTTATTAGAAGACATTTACTCTTTAAGTTCCAGGAAATGTAGAAACTTTATTACAGATAAAAGTATACTAATAAAATCGAAATTTTACATATTCAGTTCATAGTTTATCATTATACGAAAAGGTTTGGTAGGTATATTTTAAAAATAAATTTGCGTTTTTGTTTCGTGTAAGTCGCTATTCCAGATCGTGTAATTCAATCTATTGAAAGTGTGCAGTTTGTAATCGTGAAGATGTCACAAGATGCCACGAATATCTCTTGTGAACAGACATAAAATAGTTGTGTTAATTGCAAAACGTGTTAAGTGTTCACGGTAGAGTGTACAAAGTATTATTAGAAAATTCAACGAAATTGGTAGTAAACCGTCATGACGGCCTAAAAAGCTTAGTGGAACCAATTGACATCCTTACGAAATCGTAAGAAAGTAAGCAGACAATTAGCACAGGACCTGTCAGAAATATCGGGCACATCTTTACATGCTTCAACTGTGAGAAGATCGAGGATATCTGGTTTACGAGGATGCGTGGCAATAAAGAAACCTTTATTGAGAGAAGGTAATAAAGCAAAAAGATTAAAATATGCTTTAGACCATAAACCCTGGGGCGTGAAGTCTTATGGACTGACGTGTCTAAGTTTCAACTGTTTGGTACAAATACGGGTCAGTATGTAAGACGAAGGCCAGGACAATCTGTTTTGGAATCATGTTTACAGGCACCTGTAAAATGAGGGGATCTCAGATGGCAGATTAACTGCAGAAGCATACAAAAAATATTAGAAGACCATGCCATTCCTTCGGAACTACGCCTAATAGGCGAAAATTTTATAGTACAACAGGACAATGATCCCAATCATGCTTCTAAATTCATTAAAAATTACTTGGCCCAACAACAGAGCGATGGGATATTAAAAACAATGGCTTGGCCACTACAAAACCCGGACCTTAACATTACAGGGCATATTTGGAATTATCTCGATCAAAAGAGATATGCAAAATCGCCCAATCAAGTGAAGGATCTGTTGACAGTCTAACAAGACGAGTGGACCAAAATCCCCAATGAATTTATTCAGAAACTGCATGATAGCGCACAGAGCAACAAAGTTATTATATTTAAAGGTGGCACAAAAGACCAACATTCGCATTTGAATCATTAAAAATACTCATGTCTAAATAGCAATCGGACTAGATACATAAAAAATTTTATTGTCATTATAGGTCATTATTTATAGTACCTCGCATTGTTGTAGAATATTTATGTGCTAGTGTCTTTTGCAGTAGTGTATGTATTTGAAGTAACTCTTAAAAGTGACCCCAAAGTCACTTAGTAATTTTATTCTTCTTTTTATAGTTTTTACGTTTGATAGCAAAGTTTCTGCTGCTTATACGAAAACAGTTTTTACTTTTTAAAGAACTCGAGCAATGCAACTTCCATAAATAAATAACCAATCGCTATATATTTTCGCGTGAACTGTGTAAATGTATTGAGTGAAGAGCAAAGCTCGTCCATTTTCACACCTGTGAGCCTGTTGGTAAGGGAGGAGGGAGGGTGGGTACGAGGGGAATGGTGAATGTTTGTGTAGACTTGGGAACGTTTTTCAGAGTGCTCTCTTAGACTTTAAATCGTGTTCTGTTAAGAAGAAAAAGTCGAAAAAGCGACGAAGAACCGTCCTGTCTGGAAACTAGAAAACAAGTATCCGTAGTGAGTTTTTCAGTTGGTTGTTGTCGGCTCGCCTTTATTTCTTTTATCCTATCGTACATTACCTAGTCTGTGATAAATGAGTTGTACGTTAAAATAATGATAGTAATAAGATGACAGATGAGCAACAAAACGTTCTCGGCTTGCAAATTAACTAATTAATACTGTACAGTACCTACATATATTTTTATGTTACTTGATATTTATAAACAACTTCAATTTGATCATTTTGCTATTATTTCACAAGAACAGAAAGTATAGCTTATTGTTAGTACTGCTAAAGTTATAAAAATTTATAGCAACATGTAAAATACAATCATTGTACGAAAACAATCAAAAGTTCTTTATTATTTACGTAAACCTTGAAAAACTTAGTAACAATGGATGAATTTTAAATGTTCATAAAGCTATCAGTATATTTATTAATTTGTTTTTGCTTTGTTATAACTTAACTCCATTGATTCTAACTTTATTACATCGTCTGGAGTGTGCTTGATAAAGGGTTACCCACTGCTCTAGTAAAACGAGCGGTTGTGCCAACTCTTAAATTAGTTAGAACTAACAAAATCCATTAGACATAAAATGATAGTTGTTCTTTGTCAGTTCTATATATAATGTAATTAACGACATCTCTGATGTGTTCAATTATATTTATGACCTACATGATCTGCCAAGCCACTGGGGAAATAATGAAACAATATTTGTATGCATAATATGAGTAAGTAATTACCTAAATATGCATGTCAGCCTTTCTTATTACTGATGACGCGATATTATATTTCCATTGTGTTTATTTCGCTTCGCAATCGAATGAACTACGACAAGACGGTCATCCTGAAATGAAAATAACTTGGATAAACAAATCACACACCATTATCGTGAAAGATTTATCAGTGCATAGCTATGTCGAAAATACCAACAAAAATATGAATATTGTCAGGATATTCTGTAAGGCGTCCCCAATAATGTCTATTTTTAACGCAGACTTATGCTCGGTTTATTCTTTTATCTATATTTTTTTTCATCCTGACATATTGCGACTTCATGTCTTCTGCGCTAGAAAAGACTACTGATATATTTTCGGTAGGGAAACATAAATTGATAAATACAAAATAAAGAAATTATCTGTTGATGCTTTTATTTCTTTTGTCTACATCAATGAACGCAATAAAAACTAGTGTAAATCTGGGTTCTGTCACGCTGTAAATTTAAATTTTCTTAAGTGAAAGAGGTATAGTTTTTCTTTGATTTAGATGTTGCCTGCTAGCTTTAGATCTCTTTTTAATCATGCACTGCAATGTACAATTTAGAGTATGAGTGTAGGGGGTTATAATTCATTAGGTGTTATCAACATGCAAGATAATTAGCAATGTATGTACTCGTACATATGTATTTAAATATGTAGTGAAAAGAATCGAGTTATAACAATATTTTTGTAGTAACCGGGACGGCTGTAGTAACCTAGAGCAGTAAAAGACGGAAGTATGAAAAAGTGAAAGAAAACTTCTAATAACGAAATAGAAACGAATAAAAAGACTGGGTAAATGTCACAATGCAACATAAGTATATACGTGCATAACAAGTTTTTCCAACATGAATTAGCTTATGTTGCTAATACTTGTTTTCACTTCTAGGTCAATTATAACACTTGTAATTGGATTAAAAGTGTTATAATTGACCTAGAAGTGGAAACAAGTATCTGCAACATAAGATAAGTACATAAAGGTCATAAAAATACATATACTAACATGAATTAGTTGAACATGATGTCTATGAGAAAAACCTGTGTTAGAAAGTATGTGAAGCACTTGGGATATATGTAGACTACGGTATTTCAAACAGAAATATATGCTATACAAAGCTGTGCATTGAACTGTATGCGTTGCCAACCGCGAGGGGAAATGATTTGCTTTCTCTCTGTCACTCAGGTATCCTTAAAGACTCTAGCATTGTAGCATGTGGTCTCCAAACTAGTTTGAGAGTGTCTGTAGAATCTAACTGTTAGACACAACAAAGTCGGCGAGGTGTAGGTACCAGGGGCCCAAATCTCGAATGATGAATGTCGCATGCGACACAAGCCAAAAGTCGAATGAAATGTGCACGACTACGCACATATCATTCACACAGTCGTAGCTAGCGAAGGAAGGCTTCCAAATGAAATTTACTGGACTGAAGCCAGGCCTAGGCATTACAAAGAGGGCAGTAAGCGATGCAATTAATAAGTGGACCTTAAAACAACTCCATTTAAATCGGAACCAGTTACGTGGACAAAGTTACAGGACATGGCTATCTAAGAGGTCACTTGCACAAGATGGGGCTCTGTAAAGATGAACTCTTATGCAGACCGTGTAATGAAGAGAAAGAAACAGCCGTTCACATTCTCTTCAAATGCGCAGTACTCAAAGCGCATTGGAATTACCGTTGGAGAAAGATTTACCATATAGGCTTCGAAACTGATCAAGGCAACTAGCCTATTTGACTAAAACGAAATCAAGGAAGGAATAATGCAATAGATCTCGCAGGCCGTAGTGTTAGGGATGTTAAAAGACTATCCTCCTACCTTGATAGAGATCATATATTGATTGATCTCTATCATGGAGTAGGATAAAGTAATTGAAGTAGCAAGCAAATCGAATTAGATACACATTACCTACATATTATAATTTTTCCAAAAACGGTTTCTTCCGTAAATTGTGTTTAGTATTATATTAAATTGAATCTAATTAGTATTATAAAAAATCCATTCAGGCATTACGTTTTAGGTCTGCAGAAATCACATTAAATTTAAAATTTAAAAAAATTATTGAAAATGTCCATTGTTTTGAAAACAAAGTCGAATTCCATGCTTCCTGAAGCAAAGATCAGTACAGGAAAATTCATATTTCTTTTTATGAAACAATAGTTGAAATGAACTGTTTCTCGAGATTTATGGTTGTGTCTTTTTGAACAAAAGCTTCTGTAAGTTTTCAACAATAAAGTTCATTAATGAAAGGTTGTAATAATCCATTTTAGTATATTTCAACAGTAGAAATAATTCGTCTTTCACTTTTAGCCTTCGCTGCTAACCAGCACTTAGTTTCAAATATCTAAAACGCTAGAACTTAGCTAGAAGGAAGCATTTGTCGTGAATATTGTCAATATTTATGTTATGTAAACACAATTGATGGTATTGTTTTTTGTTCTTATTTTAATTCTTTTTGTTGTTCCCAATTACAACAACCGAAAAACCCTTTCAGTTGTTTTTTTTAGATGAGTTGCTTATTCTACGTCGCATTTCCTCTCTTCTGGTGTTGCTTCTGTTTCACGAAATTTAGTGATATAAGCAGTGACATGACTAAGTAGTTAAGCATGATGGGCAGGTAAATCAAGAGTCTTCTTTCAGTTTCTTTTTGTTCTCTCAAATATCGTCATATACAATGTTAAAGAAAGCTAGCCACATTTCGTGAACCATACTTTTATCCGCGTTGTAGATTACCAAATACACACATACAAAACTTGGTATACTTTTCTTGCTTCTTTGGTGGCAACACGTTGCTTTAAGGTCTTATTTACTATCTATAACTACTACTACTCTTTAAAGATAACAAATATATTGTAATTCGTTCTTTGGTAGCATATTTTTATACCATTACCCAAATTTTTACAAGCAGATATGTAAAGATGTACTTGTCAGTATATACATTTTCAATCAATTAACTGAACAAACATGTATTCCCAACATAATGATGATTCGATTGCTGTAAAATTGGTGTAATTGGGCTGTAAATAGGTTCAATTGTAAAAGAAAGTAGTTGGCCAACTGTGTGACGTAAACAATATAAAAATTATCAGCTCATCTACTTGCGTCCCCCATTTACCAAAATATTCTAGAAATTAAATTTAAAATCAAATTAAACTTTTCTATTTCTTTAACACTTATTTTTACTACTTCCAGGATAAAATGTGAATAATGTTTCGCAAAGAGCTTTGTGGGATATCTCCATATACACATACTTGATCAGATCATGCACCTGAACAACTGTTTGGTTTTTGTGTTAGTGTGTGACTAGTTAATTAAAGAGCCATTTCAGCTTGAACAACTACATATGGTCAAATTTTTACCTAACAGTCTTGAACTACAATGTACTTAAACATACTTTGGGCTTTGTGGATCAATAAGATTCGTGTATAAAATTATGAACAATGAAACCACTAACTAGTAATACGCACGCAGTTAGACTACCTCAAATTACCCCTTTTTTCAACTTAATAAAAACAATTACGAACCATTTGTTTCCCGCTACAGTGAAAATAACAAACCTATCATAATAATTTCGAACAGCAGTTGTTCTTTCCTCTACTTCTATTTTATTAGACTCATAATAATAAGGTAAGTACTTCGACTTACTTTATTAATTTATAATCAACTGTCGACCATATTGTACATTTCCCTCGTCAGCTTTCCGCGTTTCATAACTTATTAATCTCGTAGTTAGCGGAAACTACGGAGAAAACAAAGAATCTCGTGCATTAAGCTCTTATGAAATTATACGTGTCCTATGCAGAACTTTACCGCATGTATCATTGTATGTAGTGCACTATCCAGTAATAATAGGTTTTCGATAATTCTAGGACCGCCAATGCAAGCTGTGCAGTTCTCGCATACATTTCTATATTCTCTTCCTACAATAATCCGGTTGTCGTTGTCCATAGCTACTACCTACGATGTAATTACGATGACGGTCGAAGAAGTTCCAGGTACGACGTTAGTTGTCGGTCAAGAATAATTAGGAAAAAAGACGCGCAGGTTTAGGATCGATAACTGAAACGTTTAGTTCGACATTTTCCACTGAATATTACATGTGAATACAAGCTCTCTCTATTCTATACCTAGAAGTGCTTGCTGACCGGGTTTTCGGTTATTCTACCTTGCTTTGTCTTACTTATGTATATGTGTATAAGTGTCTTCCCATTGAACCCTATTATAATTTCATATGGGATGTATGCTGGTTGGATATGAATTGTGTACTAGATTTAGATTGTTGATTAAAAATTAATTTTTAAACTAAAGAATTTTAAATTACTACATATGTATGTACTTAGTTGTCTTTAAAAGTCTAATGGAATTAAATGTGTTAACATTACCTGACGCTAAGGAGGGGGGGGGGCTGCAGTATCTATTACCACGGATATCTTTATAGATAGAATATTCACAAATCGAAGATAATCCAACGCGTCTCTGGGGACTTCGAGCTTATCTTGGTCAAATTTAAAACTGTATTAGATACCAGCTATGCGACTATCAAAAGGAATTTCATTATAATCAATCACATCAACACGACCTGGAATTATTGGAAAGATGATTGAGGTAATAAAATTTTATTGTGACCTTGTTACCTGTCAGGTTCGTTAACGTGTATCTTCTAAATTCTGGCTTATTCGTGTTTAGCAGTAAAACAAAATTCGCTTGCAGTTACCGATGATCCAATTTACGTGTTTCCATGCAAAAATGTAGGAAGTAGAATACTCATTTTTTGTAAGGCCACATTAGATGTTTTATATTTTGCGTCTGTACGTGTGTGTATGCTTTCAACGAACATTTGCTGGGGTTCTACATAGGTAAATGAACTCCTAAATGTGTAAGGGCTAGAAAAGCGTAACTAAAACGGTTGAGGATCGATGGCACTATGAGCTATGTATAAGTTACTGGAAACATAGAAAAAAAGAAAACCCAATGGAAAACAAACTGTTGATGAAAGAGCCAACAACCCAGTAGAATATTCTTCCCTTAAAATAACCCTGCCGATAATGGATTTTCTTGCGATTTTGGTTACGTGAACATTAATGGAACACTTGTTAGGTTGTTCGGAAAGCAATTAGGTTTTTTTTCCGACAGAGGATTTAATTGTATTTCTTCACACCCAATTTCACCCTTAAGCCACATAATCAGGATATGTTTTGAGAGTTGATATAGCAAGTCCGATTGATGCTACGAATTAGTGTTTGGTTGGTAGTGTTTGTACCGTTTCAAATATAGAGTGAAAAGCAGCATTTCGGACATATTTTATTTTTTTACTAT
>SMLS01065033.1:0-33290 GCA_004785975.1 Popillia japonica
TAATATAAGCAACCGCTACCGCCAGCCAGACGGCTCAGACTCTAACCGGAGGAGCAATAAGGACAACATATCAAAAAATCAGCTGACCTGAAATTCTTGTTTTTTAAACGTTGCTAGCTCCCGTACTATTATATTCGATGCTTTGAATCGAAATGTGTACTGGTAAATTTAATAACACTGTTGACATTTCGTGTGGGATCAATTTACAGCAAACTGTGCCGGGTGCGTCATTAGTGTGTCGGCGGAATTTAGCATGGAAACTACTAGAGATAGGAAAGTGAGATTTCCTGCACGTATATAGTTTTATACTACGCATTTTTTAAAATTATTGCCAAATATACAGGGTGTTATAAATGTGCGCAGCCAGCTTCTGATTTTTTATATTAAATAGTTTGCTATTTTTTTTAGTAATTATTTTTATAGCCACCTAAAATACCTTTGCATTGATATATGGTTATGTAGGCTTCCAGTCATTAGTTTTGGCAATATTGTAAGTTTTGTAAAAATTTTTACATTTGCAGCTTTTGAGATTTAAAATGTTTATATTGTAAGCGGATGTAGTGTCGAGCGTTATTCTTTTGTTATCAATTTGGGGGCTAACACTTTATGCTGTTTCAAAGTGGTGTACCGTAAAAATTATACAGGGTGTTAAATATGTCGCGGCAGATTTGTCGAAATTCAACACTTTTCTTTTCGATTTTTTTAAATGAAAACTATATTTTTAGATATTGCCAGTAAATTCCTTGTGAAATTACCTTCAAAATGGTATCAAAAATGTACAACTAATTTCCAATATTTTCGGAGATTTTTACCATTTTTATGGAAAATATTTTAATAATTTTATAAAGATTAAGCCATTTACCTCTGCTCATTTGCTCTTTTTATGTAAATTGTTTAGATTACCTAAAAAATTAAAACAATCGTACGTGATATAAAATTATTATTATTTATACCTTTAAATTTTTTAACCATAAAATCATTTTAATTCAAAAGATGCTCAAATATGTTTCCATTCTGTTCTGTTCTGTATGGACTGCCGTACGTTTTCAGTCATATTGTCCTCGTTCAACTGAAGAAAAGCATTTCTTATACGTTGCTGCAGATCTTCTGCCGTTGTAAGAGGTGTCATATAAACTATGTTCTTTATAGTAGGCCACAGAAAAAAGTCACAAGGTGTAAGATCTGGTGATCGCGCTGGCCAGTTTATTGGACCTTCTCTCCCAATACACGTATTAGTAAACACCCTATCTAGGTGCGCTCTTGCAGCAGCACCGTAATGTGCGGGTGCACCATCATGTTGATACCACAATCTGTCCATGAAATTATCTGGAAGACCTTCTACTATTACTGGTAAATTATTTTGTAAAAAGTTTCTGTAAATTTCACAATTTAGAGTATTTTGAAAGAAAAAATGGCCTACCACAGTGTTTCCTAAAATGCCTCCTCATGTGTTAACACTCCATTTGTTTTGATATAAAACAAGCTGTACAAAATGAGGGTTTTTTGTGTCATAGTAGTGTACATGTTTTCTATTCATAATTCCAGAACTACTAAATGTTGCTTCATCTGTGAAAAGTAAATGATCTAAAAAAAAATCATCTTGACGTAACCGTAAAAGCAGCCATTCACAATACACAAGTCTCTTTTCAAAATCTGTTCGTAGTAAGCCATAGTGAATACTAATTTTATAAGGATGAAACTTATGTTTTCTTAAAATTCTCCTCGCGGTAGAGGTTGTAATTTCATGTTGTTTCGAAATTGCCCTTGTAGACACATGCGGATTTTCTACTACGGATTGAATGACTATCACTTCTTTATCTTCGGTAGCAATAGATTTTGTCCTTTCATGTTTGAGATAATTTACTGAACCCGATCGAACAAACCTTACTAATAAATTGTCAAAGTTCTTAACATCCGGGGTTCTACGGTTAGGATATTCCGCTGCATACATTCTTGATGCTACTACTGCATTTCTATTGCAAGCGCCAAGAAGAAATACCATGTCTATGAGTTCCTCCTTCGAGAAATTCATTTTTAGTTGAATTAGGTAAGCAATAACAGGAACAAAACTTGAACAAATACTTGAACGCCGGATTATAGTAATACGTAATAACTAATAATCAAGAAATAAATAATTCAAATTGCTAAAACGGGCGATAATAAAATTATAACAAATATTGAAACGTAAGAATACACAAGAGAAACTGCAAAAACGGCTTATGTGAAAACACAGACTTGACGTTTCTTTAAAGTCTTAGTTTTTGTTTGAAAATCATGGCTATCTAACCACGTTGGATTGAAGTTTCGGCGGAATCCCAATCCACAAGGCCAGAGCTTGAAATCATATTCTATGACAATTTCCTAAAGTCATTTGAGCTTCCTCGGTATATAATTCTTCGGAGTATTGTCTGTATCGCTCCAGAACTTTTTTTTCTTCCTTATCCTCAATGGAGAGGGTTTAGGGTTTGAATTTTCCTGAAAGTTCTCTTACTTTCCAGTATAAGTCTCTGGCGTCATGCTGATGTTCTTCTATCTCTCTGCATATTCTTTGGATGTAATTGTTTTTGTGCTGCCTGTATTGCCTCTGTATCTTGTTGCTTAGTCTGCTATAGATATTATTGTTTTGTTGTGTAAGCGGGCCAATTTTTTTCAATTCTTTTTATCATATATCTTAGTTCTAATGAAATTATATTAGAGCGAAAAGTTGGTAACGGGTGTTTTAACAAAAGTGTTGGATGCTCTACCCACTTATAGTTCTCGGCAAGGTAAACAAAAAAGTCCGAATATACAGGGTGTATTTGAAATAAAAGTAAAGACTATGAAATATATTTTATTAAACTTAAATCCAAAATATTTTGCGTAAATTCCGACAAAGATATTTATAAAAAACATATTTGTCGCGCCACTGTCGAATATTTTCGAACGAATATATGTATGTATGTAGCGGAGGGCAGGCGATATTTCATGTGTACATTATTGAACTCTTCATTCAAAGGTATTTAAAAAAACTGACACATCAGCGTTATCTTGTAGTTTTATAACATCGGTAGCTGTTTTTGCGATCTCTTACGTTAGATTGATCGAGGTCAACATTATCGATTCAATAGGCGGCGCAGATTACAATTTATAAGGGAGACTTTAATTTTGGCATTCGCGTCGTAATTGAACAAAAATTTTTGGGATTTATATTCTACATAATTGTATCTTAACATTAATATTTTTTACTTTTATTTCAAATACACCCGGTACATATGTCCGTAAATCTATTGTTTCACAGATAGAGGTGATTTTCTATTCTCATCAAAAAATTACATTTTTATAAACAAACAGTATATTACTACATTAAATATTTTCACAAAAAAAGCAGCCTAAAGAAGATGTTCTCCATGTCCACCTGCCATTTGTATACATGCTTCACATCTTCGCCGAAGAGAACCTCGTATTCTTTCAAACAACCCTGGATTTTGTCTGATTATGTGGCATTTGTTGTGTCTATTGGTTGCTGTAGTTCACCCACATTATTGATTGGTCTTGAATATTTTCCAGCTGTTCTAAATATCCCCAAATGCAGAAATCAAGTGGGTTTAGATTACGGGATCTAGGTGGCCTTGGCATAGGATCTCCCCGACCTATCCATTTGTTGTTGTAAGTTTCATTTAAAAATTGCCTTACTGCGACAGCAAAATGTGGTGATCGTGCAAAAATCATTGGTTAACTCTGTCAATTAGAGGAACATATTTTAGTAATGGGGGTAAAATATTAATTAAAAAGTTGAGATAATTTTGGCCATTCAAACGATTTGGTAAAAGCCAAACGTTCACAGAATATCGGTGTTTATGTATTGTCTCCATAACATGACATTTTGAATTACATTTTTTGTTTCGTTGGTTACAGGAACATTTATTATCACCACAAAATCTTTAAAATTGCATCTGAGAAAACCTTGACCGGAACCTTTAGATGACATATTTGCTGCAGTTCGCAATGGTATTTTTTTGATATTAGTATCATTTGATTGCGACATGAACTGCGAATCTTATTGACGAAGTTCATTTCTTGAATATAATCTATCCAGTGGCCCATTCTCAGTACTCATCATTATTGCCATTATTTGTCCACCAATTCATTAGCTTCATTTTCATTATTGTCTTGATTCATCTGGTCGGCGTTGTTATTTTCGTTTTCAAGATTTTCTCTATTTGTTAAATTATTATCATTGTTGTCATTTTGTTCGTTTTCCATACTATTTATAAAACTTTAAGAAAGGACAAACAAATAAACAAAACAAACACCTGCTGATTGTGGCTGCCGATTAAATTAAGTAAGGTTATGTATTTTCGGGTTGTGAGTATGTATTTATTATTACCCATAACACGAAAACCATCGAGTATCTTCGATGATAACCGTGATTTCGCGTCGGGGATTTTTCGGGAATTTACACACAACGTGTTTTGGGTATATAAAATATACCCGTAACGCGACGTGGAAAATTCGTAAGATCCACATCGCTTTGTGGGTGGGCAATGACTGTTTTCGCCAATTGAGTACAACATATATGTATATTTAGATAGTATTTGGTATTACCATTAGCTCGACCGTACAAGAAATGCATATTGGCCATCTCTGAATTTGTATATAGAAAGCCATTTCGTTTTAATAGAAAAAACAAACGTGACACTGACAGCGTTTAACCGAAAATTAATGACAGTTTCTAACCTAAACTAGAATCACTGGTATCTATGACAGAATTGATTTGCGGACCTATGTTTATTAAAACTTTTTTGTTTGCATTGACGAAGAAACGAAAGCTCAAGAAATAATAACAATTAAATTTATTAATGTACTAGATTACTGTTAGATGATATCTGATAAAGGCGATTACCCACTAAAATGTTGCCGAAAACTTTACCTTTGTAATATCTGCCTCTTGACGGAAACAGAGAGGATTTATAATTTCATTAGGGCTATTACTATTTACAATTACCATTCGTCGCGTTATCGATTGCCTTGTATGTATTTGGATGTCAGTTCGCAAGCTATTACTAGGATCTACATTCACCCACGCTTCGCTAATGTGTTGTGGTACTTCCTGTCTAAAACAGTTAATTAATACGACAAGCCACAACCCAGACTATAAAATCATTGCGGTGCAAAATGGCAGCTGTAAACACAAGAGAATGTCTAAAATATTCACTACACTACGGGTACTATAATCCGTTAATGGGAAGAAAATGGGGATGAATGCATTCACAAAAGATGAAGGAAGAAATATTTGATCTTCTACCTGATTTATAGTCAATTTTAAATGCAACATTACATAAATTTTTCAAATAGAGAAAGTAAGCAATGAAACATTTCTGATAAGGGGAACCTTGCGAACTATAAATCCTAGATTTTGATGAAACCTTGTCAGTTAGTCTCCATGGAGTGTTACTCAAGGACGCTTTCCGTTGCTGCGGAACTCGAACTTTAGGGGGTGCAATTCACCCTTGAAATTTGGAGCAAATTTTGTTTTTTCTGAATATCTTTTAAACGGTAGGAGATAGAGAAAAAGTTTCAATAGCGGACTTGTACTGTTTAGCCAGCGCTTTCGATTGGTATAGATATTTATATACAGGGTGTTGCAATAAACGCGGAATGACGTATGTTGCGCTTATTGTATAAAATTTCAGAAATCGGTTAGAATGGCCTTTTCTGTAATCAAATAATCTATGGAAAGATAATATTAAAAGTTATACAGTGTCTCCACAGCATTTCCTTATTCTAAGGAGATACTTTGTATAATGTCATGTGGCTGCATTGTAATTATAAATAGATGTATGTTAGTATTATTATCTTATTTTATTTTGTGTAACATATAAACAGCCTACTCTATTTTAATAAAATAAAAGTCAGTAGTGAAAATATCCAATTCCATCCAATCCATGATAGTGATGATGCTCAAAAGTGTTGAAAACATAAATATTGGCTACAACGTGCACATCTAATAAAAGCGGGCTGTACACATATTGCAAACTTCGGATTTAACAAAAAAACCTCATCAGCGAAGCTTGGCATGCAAGATCTGATTTCAATCAGATCTTGATCTCGTTAGCAGAGTGATTCCAACATTAGACCACGACCGCCTATTAAAGGGATTTTTTTCTGTTTATTTTTGGGTATCTCCGGAAAAAAAAAATTCTGGAAAATGGATGAGTTGCCAATAGGATAACTGTCAGATATGCGATAGACCGAAAACAACATGCTCATTTGACGTGTTGTGATCTTACTAAGGCATTTGATAGAGTTGACCATAAGATACTACTGTCGAAACTGAACTACTATGGAGTTCGAGGGAACGCACTTGCTATACTGGAGTCTTACCTGACTAACAGACAACAGTATGTGGCGTATAATGGAACAGCATCTGATAAAAAGCATGTTCCACAAGGGGAACCTCAGGGTTCCATACTGGGCCCGTTGTTGTTTATCATATACACCAACGATATGGCTCATGGTCTGGAATATGTTGATGTATGCTTATACACTAACGATACCTCTATCTTAAGAAGAGGTCAAACGCCATACAGTGTCAGGTCAGATCGTGATGAGGCAATTAAAGAAGGGCAATGGTTTGAAGCAAATAATATGAAGTTAAGTAGTTCTAGGATAAATCCACAGACAACATCAGAATATTCAGATTACAGAAGAGAGCAATACGTGTGCTGGCGTCTTTGAAGCAGAGGGATTCATGTAGACATGTATTCAGAACTTTAAAAATACTTACATTGCCTTCAGTATACATAGTAAACGCGCTCAAATATGTACCGGGTGATTCAGTAAGGGTGGCGAGCCGCTGTATCTCGGAAACGGCTAGGTGTAGGACTTCGAGAAAAAAAATTGCATAACTAATATGGCTACCAGAACTACCCGGAAATTATTTCGAATTAGTTCGAAATGTTACCGCTAGGGGGCTTGCCTATTATTTTCAATTATAAAATGAGATTATCTCAGAAACTTGCATGTTAAGGTATAACTTTGAAAGCACCATTTGAAAGCTGAACTAATGTCGTATTAGTTTGTTTAGTGACTTTTTTCGTATCTGCCATAATAAGAAAAGAGGGAGCCAAACAAAGTTTAAATATTTAAATTTTAATATCTCCCAAACCTTTAACCGATCTGAATATTTTAAAGCTTATTTGATGGAGCATTTTATAGAGTTTGATAAAGAAAAGTGTTCTACCATTTTTTTTTGAAATATGTAAAACAGAATTTTTTTATGGTGGTCACGCATTTTGCCGAATTTGAAAAAATTTTTAAATAGAACTATGCTATTTGTTATATAATGTTATAAGCTACATTAAATTATTGAAATTTCAGTAAAAACAGCATCTCAATATCCTCCGTTCTCGCTTTATCCACATAAGAAGATAATGAAATTTATCGGCAAAAATTAACTGCTGATTTCGCAGGTGGCCTTGCAAGCAGGTGACTGATGGGGTCCATGGTTTCCATGTATTGTTGATTTCTGTCATTTGTTTCTGTCAAAGTTGATCGGCGGTTAATTAAGTAGATTTTTTATAAAAATGATTAGATATGTTGGCCGTATATTTCGAAAGTTTACAAATTCTGTAATGGCCGAGAGAGAATATGCAGTTGATATTCAGCAAGATGTCACCATTAAGGAAAAGTTTGTAGAAGATTAGCGATTTGATTGAGCGAAACAGGACAAATTCAACCAGCCACAGCTCGGAATAGAATGCGAAGATCGAGAAACGATGTAAATGTTATAAATGTATTAGCATTGCTACTGCTAATCCCCATTTAAGCATTCAAGATTTGGCAAGGAATTTAGAATTATCATATTCTACGGTCCAAAAGATTTTAAATGATAACAAGTTACATCCCTATCACCTCATATTACATCAAGAGTTAAGAGACACCGATTTCGATCATCAATTGAATTATTGCCACTGATTATTGGAAATGTTGAATGAAAACCCAAATTTTTTGTCACGTATACTATGGACTGACGAGGCAACTTTTTCCAGTACGGGGAGAGTCAATCTACACAATATGCATTATTGGCCAGAAAACAATCCTCACTGGTTACGTGAACTTCATATTCAAAATCGTTGGAGTGTGAATTTTGTGTGGAAAAATCATTGATCCTTACTGTTTTGAACAGCGTCCAAATGGTGTGACTTATTTAAATTTTTTGGAGAACGAGTTATCCTTATGATTGGAAGATATTTCTTTGGAAACAAGAACTTCTATGAGGATCCAGCACGATTGCTGCCCAACACATTATGCTCGAAATGTCCAAGAATTTTTTAATAACCGGTTCCCAAATAAATGGATAGGTAGGGGTAGCATTTTTTCTTGGCCACCCTGGTCTCCCGACTCCACAGTGATTGATTTTTATGTATGGGGTAGGCTTAAAGATGTAGTGTATAAAAACCGCTCAACAATACCTGAGAACATGAAAGAAAGAATTCGAGCGGCCATCGCAAATATTTCCTGCGCCGAGGTAGAAGCGAGTGTATTATCAACTAATAACAGGGTCAATTTGTGTGTAGCCTATGATGGTACACATTTTGAACCTTGAAAATTCTAGTTGTATACTAATAAACAATTTGAAAGAATTGCGTAGTTTCCATGGAAACCATCAGTCACCTGCTTGCAAGGCCACCTGCGAAATCAGCAGTTATAAGGCGAGAACGGATAGAGATATCGAGATGCTGTTTTTAATGAAACTTCAGTAATTTAATGTAGCTTATAGCATTATATAACAAATAACACCGTTCTATTTGAAAATTTTTTGAAATATGGCAAAATGCGTGACCGCCATAAAAAACGTTCTCTGTTTTACATATTTAAAAAAAATGTTAGAACACTTTTTTTTAATCAAAATCTATAAAATGCTCCATCAAATAAGGTTTAAAATACTTAGATCGGTTAAACGGTTCGGGAGATATTAAATATTGAAACATTCTTTGTCTCTTTCCTTTTCTTATTATGGCAGATACGAAAAAATGTCACTAAACAAACTAATACGACATTAGTTCAGCTTTGAAATGGTGCTTTCAAAGTTATACTTTAACATGCAATGTTCTGAGATAATCTGATTTTATAATTGAACATAATGGGCACGCCCCCTAGCGGTAACATTTCGAACTTTTAAATAATTTCCGGGTAGTTCTGGTAGCCATATTAGTTATGCATTTTTTTTTCCTCAAAGCTCTACGCCTAGCCGTTTCTGAGATACAGCGGGTCGCCACCCTTACTGAATCACCCGGTACATAGCCGTAAACATCAATACGATACACATGAGGATGATGATAATTATGGAACAAGAAACAGAACTCACCTTCGCATACCTTTGCGTAGAATGAAGACCACTCAGAACAATTTGACTTACTGGGGGATTCTGCTATATAACAGGCTACCGGAAGATATAAAAACTCTTCCACCTGGCAGATTTGCGGGCGTGGTGAAGGAGATGCTAATTAACCAAGCCTTCTACTCTATCGAGGACTACTTTGAGGAGATAGACATTAATGTGACCGTGTAAATATTACTAGGTGTGACCTGTGTTTACTTGTATTGTTTGTTTGTTTTAACATGTTATATGTTTGTCATATTGTTTTACTCATTTATTTTACTTTATCTATTTATAACAAATTGACGTCTCCTGTAATGGTTATTACATTGAAATAAATATACATACAGACATATAACAGTCCTAAGCAAACAGCACCCATGGATAAAAATTATTTCCAGGTCAAATATGCTGAAGGAATTCTATCCTTGATGGAGTAGCCGCCTCAAAATCCTGATTGTATCACAATAAAATTATTGTAGGATTACTTGGAAGTTGTGGTTCTAAAAATATTGCCAAGTAGCAAAGCGGCTTTCTGAAATGCTATAGACAAATCATATCTGAAACGATTAATTCAAAGACTGAGGTTATTTTGAGAAAAAATGAAAATTATACAAATGTTTGTTTGTTTCTCTAATACCGATGTAAATATCTTCTAAATGTATGTACCTACCTTTCTAGTTTATTTCGATACGGAATTAAATTCTTGTATAGTGCGATTAAACTTATGAATGCTAGTGTACCTATATGATATGAATAAACTACAGTATTTAAATGCTGTTATTACCACTTCGCTAGTTACATAATCTGATTTTAGCGGTAGCCAGATTTTAGGTTATTTAAAGGATTTGTTAGAGTTATGTATAGAGTTTCAACTAATGTTAAGCCCGTCGTGTGCATACACGCGTTCACTTATTACTAACAGGTAGATGTAGTTATCTCAAACATTGTACATTTTCCAGCAGCTTACACGAGCTTACCGACGTGACTGTTATTTAATATAGAAACTGATTCCTGATATTTTAATCAATCCATTTATAAAGTTACAATACTTTTCTTTCATTGCAGACATGTAATGTGCCAATAACAATAAACCTATCACAATCTTCCCCCACCCAGCAAAATGGCAAACACCGCTCATTTGGTGAGGAGACAGAGCTCTAGAGATCTCAACCCCCAAAGATCTTTAGACCGTCTCGAATTACGAGAAATGAGAAGTCGATTGGTTATCGAAAATTGCAACAGTGGATCGAGTTACGGCGCCACCAACGCAGCATTCGAAGACACCAGTCCCAGTACGAAACTCAAATCAGCGTCTAGTAGTAAGAGGGGATCGCAGGATGGTAAAGCGGTATTTAAGCCGGAAGGAGGAGAGGATGACCGAGAATCCTGGGATAGTAAATTGACCTTCTTGTTGGCGACTGTTGGGTATGCAGTAGGTTTGGGTAATGTTTGGAGATTTCCGTATTTAGCTCAGAAAAATGGCGGAGGCGCCTTCCTCATACCCTATTTTATAATGTTGGCTGTCGAAGGTATACCCATATTCTATTTAGAGTTGGCTATTGGTCAGAGATTACGAAAAGGCGCGATTGGTGTTTGGAATCAAGTGTCACCATTTCTTTCAGGTGAGATTTAAAGTATTTATTAAAAAAAACTGTTTTCTAGGTATTTGTAGGATTTTGTGTTGTAATTCTGGAAAGTTTCGTGTTCGTGTTTAATAATTATGTATGTACATGCTCTTAGTAAAATTAACGCCAGTGAAAATGTAAATATTAGTCACGTTTACTGTGGTAATTACCTACTGTGCAGATTAAACTGCAAATTCACGATATAGAAAATTGGATTCATAATCATTAATTAACTTTTGACCGCTGATAATATTTTGGAACTTCTGATTGTACGGTTTGCATGTATTGGTGCCATTACTTTTATGAACTTTTAACATATTTCATTTAAAAATAAGTTACTTGGCTGGGTTCAGCCATTAACGTTCTTGGGTTGTATATTAACACCACACAATTACCATACGAAGTTAAGGTTTAAGAATTTAGACTAATAATGTGATTAAAAGATGAAAAACTATTAATCTATCTCATTAAAAAATCCACGTAGAATCCAAGACTTTATGGCATTCTCTACATTAACTTTCTTGTGATTCTAATCGGAATATTATGTAATTACTTAAGCAACACGCTCCGCAATCTGTTTTTGGAAATAAGTAGATATCCTCTTGGTCATCAAGGTCATTACTATATTACTATTACTATAATACTTTTTCCTGATAATGATTCTTCTTTATTGATTAAATTGTTTATATTTTGATTAGTCAGTTCACAAAAGTGTGGCACCAGGCTCGTTATGCTCCAGAATTGGACCAAAGACCCTAAACTCCTTTTCAGTTACACACCAATAAGCCTTTTATCTAGTTTTCCTAAAATAATAGCAATTACCTTCATGCGACTTATTTAAAAACGAACAATTTGGTTTTCGTCATGACGTATCGATCCATTTCCAACTATTTTGTGTCCTTCAGCAAATTTGAGTGACTCTGATGTGTTAGCACTTGATCGGAGCAAAGTTTCATTGATACACTTGACTACTAGTCTGCTAGGATATTTTTTGTCAGATCGTCTGACCATGTTTTGGCACCTATATCTATTAGAGCTGTTACCCTTGCTGGGACCAGAACTGCTTCTGCTCTTTGCTAGTAACATTTCGGTTCTTTCAACACCATCGCAAACACACCTTCAAGGATTAATGCCCTAATCTGCAACCGTACATATGTATATATGTAAATTTCTAACGCTTCCAAATGCTAAGGTTTTAAAAGAAAATTTTAACCACCATCTTCGTTAGTGTAAGAAACTTCTTTGGAGATCCTATTTGACAGTATTTTGGTAACATGGCTGCTGGATTTTTACCTGTTATAGTTTGCTTTATATCTTCTTCTGTGCTGGAACAGCTGTTTCAGCTTAAAACTCTAGTTTTGCAGCTCTCTACGTGGTTAACATCCAAAGCTATAGGGATCTAGAGATTCCAACTTTGTAAGAATATATTGGACTCACCACCTACATAAATATGTTCCATTGTGCTTTCTTAAGGATGATTCTACGTTTTCAATATTCACCGTTTTTTGTCATATGGAAGGTTTGCAGAGAATCACGTTGTGCATCACTCTATAGAATGCTGTCTTTATGCCACCGTTCTTTCTCCAGTTTTTTTTTCTTCTCCTTCATCAATACAGCTTCTATAACGCATGCTCCAATTCAGAAATATTAACTTTGTCCTTTCATAACCAGCAGGAAATGGCCATCAAAACCAAGGTATATGGTATCCTTAGTTAGCTTAAGACCCAGCACTGTGTCGTGTAGAATATTCCAAAGGATAGGTCCCATACATTCCCGCGGAAAGTCCTGTACTGTGACATCTGCTTGTTGTATAACTCTCTGATTATTGGTTCGATTACTTTTTAATGTAATCGAGAAGGTGGCAGGAAAGAACATCCTGGAAGCCAAAAATTTTAGAGTTTAGAGCTTTCAAGTTGTGACTTGCTTGCAGTTTGCATTATATCGCCTTTTCTGCTGGAAAAGCTGTCTGAGTTAAATACTTTAGTGTTCAATCTCTGCTACTGTTCTTAGACCAATATCAACCAATGTTCATTTAAACAAATCAGTAACTGCAAATTACAAGTTCAGAAAGTTACGTCAAAACGGCGCATTATCGTTGGAAGCCCGAATTCGTGACCAACATCCACCACACTATAGAAATCTAGATATTCCAATTTTGTGAGACTATATTGCCCACAACCTCTTTCAGAGTCTTACAGACTTAGGCCACTTACATAATTATGTGTTATTGTATCCTTTCAAGGATCTTAGCATATTGCATATTGCAAGGATAGTGAAGAAGATATTTTTTTCATGTAGAATGAATTATGTTTAACGTTCTTTGGTAATGCAGTACAGTTTATTGTTAAAATCTTTAACTTATTTTCCAAGCAAAGTGTATTCAAATTGTACACTTAGAAATGTGTATACAGGTTGATTCATTTTCGATCCTCACTATGGCGATCTCGCTTATTATTGAAGATAGACGGTAGGTTTGAATTTGGCAAAGTTGTTAAATTTTGTTATTATGATCCCGAAAAGAAAGTAGACTTAGAACAAATGACGTTAGAGATTTAAAAAAAAAAGTGAAAAATCTCATTTTCTTATTTTGCTTGTTATTTGGTCTTGCAGAGAAAAACTAAAGCCACATTCTCAAGGCCACTTTTTCTCGTCTATCTAATGGTGTACTTAAAATTTTCGTTTTCTTTGGATCACTATCAACTTTGTTATTTCTTATGGGCACCATATTGGATTCTGCCACAGCTAGAAAGAGTTTCTTTTTCTGATTTCAACCATGTGTCATATGTTGAAAACAAAATTTGATATTGTGTATTAATTGAGGAAGAATTTGATTTGAGATTAAATAAGGTAGGTAGTGTAATGTTGGTTCTTTAATTTAGTAATGATATTTATAGATACTTAGTGGCACTACTATCTCCTTATTAATAGGAGTATTAAAATAAAATTAAAAACTATTAAATTAAATTAAAATAATTACAATAATAATTAATTAATCAATCAATTAATTAAAAAAAAAGACACCTGTAAGCTAGGTGCACAGGGAAAAATCAAAAATCCCAGATTATAATGAGAAACATTTTATTCGTCAAAATTTATTGTAAAACACATCACAAACATACACAACGCATAATTACACTCATTTGGAATTACGAAAAACATCTTTAAAAGTTACAAGTGGTGAAATCCAGTATTCAACGTCTGGTAGCCCTGGGTGAAACAGAAAGCAAAAGGGACAGGAGAGTTGTTGATAAGTTTAAAAAATTGACACAAGAAAGAAGTCACAACAAGACATGTGTAAAGAAAACACATCACAAAAAAGCAAATAATAAGTTGAAAGTGCCAATTAGAACTTCAACCATCTAAATTAAAGTGTACGAAAAAAGAATACTGTCGGGAAGAAGAAAGAGGATTTCTAGCAGCAGTACAGCAGCAGAGACAGTAACGCAGTCAGCAGATCACATTGGATACACAAAACACACACACAGATCATACAATTAAATTGGGAAAATATAAAATAAGGATAGAGGACGGGCAGTTCTAGTTAATTATTGTAAAAAATTCTACTTCCCATTATAATCTGGTTATTTTCTAACTACCTAATAATTTTTATTTGCGGTAACCATGAAATTACGAACTGTCAATTATCGTTGCGTTAGTAACGCAAAAATGGCGTACACGAACGAGGAGTAACGAGTTGTTTTGTATTTTTTATCAATCAAACTGAAATACAACAATAGCGAGTACAAGATATTTACAACTGTACCCTGAACGACGACAAACATTTGGTCGTACCATTTTTCTAGATCTTGACAAAAATTTAGTCGCATATGGATTGTGCAGAACGGTTTCCAAATAAGCTGAAACCGTACAATGTCCATGTTAACCATAGTATACTACTTGGTGATAATTTAAGACAAATGAAATATTGCAATTAGTTACTGTGAAAATTGATGATAACAAAGATTTTTTAATACAATTTACTAACCGGGCAGGAGCCCAGTTCGCTTCCCAATCCGGCGGTACTGGGTTCGAGCTCCCGGTATGTTCTTTCTGAATTCGGTTTTCTGTAGTTGCCCAGATTTCATTCGATTAACACACAATATTAAATGTTGTTTTGAACATATGATACCTGGTTGAAATCAGAAAAAGAAAATTTTTCTAGCTGTATCAGAATACAATATGGCGTCCATAAGAAATAACAAAGTTGATGATGATCCAAAGAAAACGAAACGTGGTATAAAAATTGTAAGTACACCATTTGATAGGGGAGTTTGAGAATGTGTCTTTAGTTTTTCTCTGCAAGGCCAAATAAAAGTGCTACAAGCAAAATAAAAAAAATACATTTTTCAGTTTTTTTTTAATCTCGAACGTCATTTGTTCTACTTTCTTTTTGGCATCAATAATAATAATAATTAATAATATATAATAATAACTACCAAATTTAGCAACTTTGCCAAATTTAAACCTCCTGTTTCCATGATAAGCGAGATCACCATGGTGAGGATCAAAACTGAATTAGCCTGCATACTTACGTCCGTCGTCACTGATTAAGTACTGCGGCATTAAATTGTCTCTAGATAAATGGGTTACATTTTACGAATACGGTTCACGAGCAGTGTAACTTAATGCTAAATGTGTATATATCTATTTCCTGAGTTTTTACCTCACTTTTTAACATTATACACATGTTACCACCCTTCTACCTCATATCTCATTTTTCGGGTTACCCTCATATACATAACACGCGCTATATTTTATAAAAATTGCGACTTTGTACCGGTTAGTGAAGTAGTTGTGTCCACGCATACAAAAAATTTGAAATATTGCTATTGAACATTGTCTCAACTCCTTCGTTTTTCTATTTATTTTAGGTATCGGTATCAGTAGCGCTGTCGTGTCCTTCAACGTTGCACTCTACTACAACACAATAATCGCTTGGTGTTTGTTTTATTTCGCCCAGAGCTTTCAATCGGAACTGCCTTGGTCGGAATGTCCCAATGTTTACTTCCCGAACGGGTCGTATGCACCGGAGAACGAATGTGTTGTAAGTATTGATTTTGGATTTGTTCATAATGTAATGGAAAAATGATGGCATACACGTTCAGCGGCGGATGCGAAACATATTGTGAGCGTCAGATTGTCGAAAAAAGTTTGTTCTGGTTTTGAATTCATTTCTTTTTTTGTATATCGTCTGATAAAGTTTTTAGATGAAAGAGTGGTTGTATGCGTATGTTGTGGTTTTTTAGATTTTAACTCTTTTTAGAGTTTTTTTTTATGGAAGCAAATGCTATTATGCTAAATAAAAGTTAATATTGCGTTTAGTTCTTATAAAGGAATTGTCACATTATTGATTTATCATGATATCTGCTTGAATCGCTAAGCTTGATCTTCGGGAATAAATTTAACTCGTTCAATAAAACCGTACGTTACGACCACATTACATAAAATCGAGGGTTCTTCTCGAGTACCTTCTTATAGACTCTTTGTTAGGTAATGTCGTCAATTTTACTATACTTTCATTTTAGATCAAATTTGCACTTGTATAAAATGTGCATTGACACATTGTTCGTTCAGTTTAAATTCGCATATTTTCGGGCATCATAAAACAGTCGCAAGGCTATTCTTGGTAGGAACTGGATTTCTACGGATGGTTTTGTTGCATGCGAGAGAGTTGGTAAAACCGAATGGTCTGACATTCATTAAACTAATGTAAATACGGGTAGTACGATGAGGGATACTAAAATACATGTATAGTGCCAAAATAAACTGCTGTTCAATTGAAGTGGTCCACTAATGAAAAAATAATATAAATCAACTTTTTTCCAAAATAAATTAACAAAAGGCGGCAGAAATATAACAAAATCTGTATTTTGTAACTATTTAAAACCATTTAAGCACTAACTTAATATAAGAATTAAGAAGTTGTTAAAAAACAAACTTAAGTAATAACAAAAATAGTTTTAACTAAAAAGAAATATTTTTTTACATAAAAAAATAACTTTAAATGTGGCAGCTTCAATTTTAATATTTTGTAGGGCTTCCTTGAGCTCGTGACACAGCTAAGCATCCTCTGGGCATGTTTTCTATGAGCGTATTGATGAATGTTGTCGGTATTCTTTCTCCTTTTTCTCGCACCCCTTCCGTAAGTTCATCTAGCGTTGTGGGAGGACGAGCATGAGATCGCAACTGTCGTTTGTCCCAAATATGCTCGATGCAATTGCAATCTGGAGAATCAGAGGGCCATATCATCCTTTCTATATTATTGGTAACAATGACATCCTCGAGGATGTGGGCTCTATGGGCACGAGCATTATCGTCCTCAAATACGAAATTTCTTCCGAAATTTCGGGAAAATGGTACAACTATTGGCAAAATACATAAGTTACTATACCTCTCTGCATTCATGGATTGATTTCTCAAAACCACCAGCTCGGTGCGGCCGCTAAATCTTATGCTACCCCAAAACGTATCACCCCCACCTACAAATGGCACACGTGGGGCCATGTTTTCTTTAAGATACCGTGCTTCACGCCTCCTCCACACTAAACTCTACTGTGAGAATGATTTAGAGTGAATCTGGACTCGTTACAGAAAAGGCATCTTCTCCAGTCGCGGGCCTCCCATGATAAGTGATTTGCAGCCCACTGCCTGCTAGCTATCTTGTGTTGCCTGGTCAACAGTGGGCATATGGTCCTTTTTCTAACTCTTAAACAAAACTCGTGCAGCCTTCTTGTAACTGGTAGATTAAATTTAACCACTCCTGTAGCCGCACAAAGATCGTTATTCAACGTCCTAGACGACTGAACGCCATTTCGCCGGACCTGGACTCTTAAATACTGATCGTGCGCAGGAGTTGTGCTTCTCCGACGGCCTTCCTCATGAGTAACTCTTACACTACCACTTCTACAACATCGTATTACAACTCTATTAATGACACTGTGAGATACATTATAAATTCTAGCCATTTCTTTGTTGAAATATCCATTTTGTATTAATCTTAGAGTATTGAGTGTTCATAATATCTTCAGTAAGAAGCGGCATTTTTATTAATTTAAGTTACTTAATCCTAGTTTTAAGTCAGCAACAAACTGACAGATATAAACTAATATCAAAAAGTCAATGCCAACCTAACATTTTTGGTGAAATATTCCCCTAACTGAAAAACATATTTATATTAGATTTTATGCGATAAATTAATAAAGTATCATAGGTTAAAATTTTAACAAGCAAAACATTATATGTATTAGACTTGCTGCGTTAAATAAACTAAGAAACATTGAAATTTGTCATGGTGTGCATTGCTAATTACTTAGACTAGAGTAATATCAATCCTTTAATAGTGGACAACTTCAAATGAACAGCAGTTTATTTCCTGGACTTTTCCTTAGGAAATTTCATGGTATATGATCATTTCTTTTTGGTAAATTGTGCTGTTAAGCTTCCGCTCTAACAATTATTAATAGTTCAATGCGCTCAATCTCCCACAAATTCCCTTTTGTTCAACTTAACACTCTTGACTAACTAACTATTACTAACGTATAAATCTTGACAGATAGTATAAGAGACTTGATTCCGAAGAAACCAAACAAGTAACTCGATTTTAAATTATTTCATTTATTCCTTTACAGCAGTTTATTCATTTAATATAGTTGTTTTATTTTTGATTTATTTGTGATTTTGGAATAAATAAGTTTATACATATATACATATATGTATGTATGTTGCACTATTTTTCTAAATATCATTGCCTGCTAAATGATACTAAATTCAACATAGATTGTTATCTCCAAAAATTGAACATGGTTGTCTCAGACAAGCACCAGTCTGTTAAAACAAATAAAACACACATAAAATCATCTATGATTTAATTCCACCAAATCTCAAATCCAAATATCAAACTGTTTCTGTTACCATATTTGATGCAATAGTGTATACGCACCCTGTACAATAAACATATGTTATATAAGATTATGGTTATGAAAATGATGACATACCGGATCATTGGCGCAGCTTTGAGAGAGAGAAAGAGAGAGAGAGAGAGAGAGAGAGAGAGATCGAAAGGGCTTGATTGTTAGTAGCGAAATATAAGACCATGCATAACTAGCAATGGAAATTAATCAACGTTATTATTGAAATTGCTTGCTTCTTCCTGTGCATTTCTTATACCGGGTTCTTTTTTTATTGTTACACATGCACCTCCTCTATGTGTAACATTAAAAAGATAATTGTCAATCCATTAGCAGCATGGTAGGCAACCAGTTATACATCCAAAACAAATATACATACATTAGATGTAATTCTTTAATCGTTACCATGGAATAAAGAAAACATTTTTTATGTCAAATATTTCACGTATTTTAAATACATTGTATTGAAAATTAATAATAATTTATTTAAACGATGAACAAATACAATCATGTTTTAACAAAGCTCATAAAGCTAAATATCCTATATTATGTAGAGGAACGGCCTGTAGGATCACTCATAAATGTAGCTAGGCATTTCGGAATATCATACAGTTCGGTGTATAAAACCCTGGAAGAATTCAAATATAAGCCGTATAAAATACAAAACCATCAAGAGCTTTTCGAGGAAGATAAAATAATGCGAACTGATTTTTGTGAAGTAAGGTTCAACACTTTAAATGAAAATGAAGAAATTTTAAATAAAATAACATTTACTGATGGAGCTACATTTACTTTAAATGGTGAAGTCAACTCTCAAAACTTCCGGTTTGTACCCCACATTCATCCGTTAAAAAATACTGAATTTTGTTTCCATTAATCCATCAGATATTGGTCCCATACAAATCCTTATGCTTAAAACCTGATCCGAAGACAATATCCTCAAAAAGTTAATGTCTGGGTTGGAATAATAAGAGCTAGACTGGTTGGCCCATTTTTTATCGACGGTAACGTCACTGCTGTAAAATTTCTCAATCTGTTACCAGACCATATCATTCCATCAATTGAGATGCTGAATGTGGATGAACCCTGGTTCCAAATGGATGCGGCGCCGGCACACTACTAACGCCGTCAGGATGTTTTTAAATAATATGTTCCCAAGACGCTGGATTAGCAAATTTCGGCCTGTACCATGGCCTCCAAGATCAGCTGATCTGTCTCCTAGTGATTACTTTCTTTGGGGTTACCTGAAAAGTAAAATTTACAACAATGTCCAAATACGTAACTTGGACGAATTGGAAGACCGTATACGTACTGCATGTATCGGGATAAATCCAGAATTTATTCATAACACCCTGCGTTGCTTTCAAGATCGCCTTGGTTATTGGCTTGAAAGACAAAGAGGACAAATTTATTATGAACTTAAATTCCATCTTGTTCATTGTTATTTTGTTTTAGTTTGTTGTTAACATTTTGCACTTTCTTTATTAAAAACATAACCTAGATTTTTGCGGCTTTATTTTACTATAAGCGAATTTTCGCTAGTAGCCGTACGTTCCGGTTGAAAAATGAACGTGCCTGCTGAGCGGTTATCCCCACCTCATGTTCTAGTAGTGCCCGTTTAGTAGCGCGCGGAAAAGAAGCGGTTAGAATAGGTGCTATACTCAGTACACAATAAATAACAATAACCTTAAATCAGATTGTAATATCCTTTGGCGCTTAAATTCAATAGTTTTCTAATAGGTACACGTATTGCATGTATGTCAAAAAAAAGTATAGTTGATAAATCCGTTAATCTAAGACACGCGTGGTTCTCATACGTCAACACATGAGTGTATGACTGGTTGCCTTCTATTCTGCCAATGCATTGACAATTATGTTTTTAATGTTACACATAGGGGGTACGTGTAACAATAAAAAAAGAACCCGGTATGTTTGTCGCCACAAGTGATCCATAACTGCCTGGTACGTCCACGAAAATCCTCCATGTGCATAATGAAAATTATTAATACAAATTTTCCTAAAATAATATTACACGTGACTGATTATTCCAGTTTGCATTTTGTACTTTCAACTATAAATAGAAAACAAGCTGATTACTAATAGCTCAAAGCTAATTAATATGGCTTATTGACGCCAAACTTTTAATATCCGAATAGCGATATTTTTTTGTTGTATTAATTGTATTAATTTCGATTACAGGTCAGCAGTCCAACTCAATACTTCTGGTATAGGACGACGCTGATGATATCTGAAGATATCAACTCTCCTCAAGTGTTCAATTGGAAAATAGCTTTAGCTTTAGTAGTTGCTTGGATCCTAGTGTACCTGTGTATGATAAAAGGAATTGCATCTTCAGGAAAAGTGGTTTACGTAACCGCAACGTTTCCATACATCGTCCTAATAATTTTCTTCTTCCGCGGCATTACGTTAAAAGGCGCCGGCGACGGTTTAAGACACCTTTTCACACCTAAATGGCACACAATACTAGATCCAGTAGTCTGGTTAGAAGCCGGAACACAAATATTCTTTTCCTTGGGTTTGGCTTTCGGCGGTTTGATAGCTTTCTCTTCTTATAATCCTGTGAATAATAACTGTTACAGAGATGCTCTTATGGTGTCTTTAACGAATTGCTTCACGTCCATGTTCGCCGGTATAGTAGTGTTCTCAATTATCGGGTTCAAAGCTACTATGGTGTACGAGAAGTGCCTGAGCGATCGAAAGTTTAAATTAGAAGAATTATTGGGTTCTGATTTTAATGAAGCTAGTATATTGGAGGGGAGTGCCATTCTAAATGATACCGTAAAAGAAATTTTAAGTAAAGCACCACAATGCGATTTAGAGAAAGAATTAAGCAATGTAAGTATTTTATAAATATCCTAATTTGTTACTCCTATTTACACCTACATGCCTTAACTGCATTAATCAAATTCGACTAACTATTAATTAGTTAAATTAATTACGAAGATACAATCTTCTCTTATTCAATTCTACAATTACAGTCGGCATCCGGAACCGGGCTCGCATTTATCATCTTCACGGAGGCGATTAATCAATTCCCCGGTGCTCAATTCTGGTCAATATTATTCTTCCTAATGCTGTTCACGCTGGGCATCGACTCACAATTCGGTACACTGGAAGGAGTTGTCACGTCCATCGTCGATATGAAACTGTTTCCTGACCTTAGAAAGGAAATCTTGACGGGAGTCATTTGTCTGAGTTGCTGTGTATTATCTATGGTGTTCGCCCACGGTGCCGGAAGTTACGTTTTCGTATTATTCGATAATTTTAGCGGAAATTTTCCGCTGCTGATTATTGCGTTGTTCGAATGTATCGCAGTGACTTATGTTTATGGCATTAAAAGGTAAGAAAACTTTGTATTGCATTTTAGTGAATTTTTCGTAATATCCACAAGACAGCTTATATTTTGAAAAATCTAAATTATGCATTCCTAAATTACCTGAATTATTAAATGAAATGAATTATTTTATTGTTAGGTGCGGGTGGTTGGTCAAAGATCCATTTCCGGGAATAAACTGTGTGACCCTACTTTAAGGTTAGAATGTTTGGCAGTTTTGGTTTATTAGGAAGATAATTACAGCAATTATTTTGGTCGATTTTTGAATAGTATTGAGAGGTCAAAGCTAGGCCAGTATTAGAGTTAGTGTCACTCAAATAGTAATAGTAATAGTATATTTTATTGTCATCAATTCCTACAAGAACATGGACATTGTCAGTATAAGACACATAGAGTACCTACATAAATACCAAATAGAAAAATATAACAATATACACTTGCAAATTTAGCTTATAAACAAACAATATATACAAAATGCTAAAAGAAATGAGAAAATGAATCGATTACATGGCAATAAAATTTGATGAAATGGAGAAAGAAAACAAAGAAATTAGAAAAATGATGAAGGAAAGCGAACAAGAAAACACAGATCTGAAGGAAAGAATAAAAGCTCTAGAAATGAATACTGAAGAGACAGAAAAAGGAAAATAAAAAATAACACCATAATAAATGGAATCGACAATACAACCAGGAAAGAGTAGATTAATTAGTAAACAAAGTATGAAAAATATTAATATCAATGTGGAGAATGGAATAGCAAACTGCTATAGAAAAAATGAAGATAAAGAAAATGCACCAATAATTGTGGAATCGAAAGCAGAAAAACTAAAATTAGATATACTAAAGGCAAAATTACAACTCGAGACTGCCAACTGAAGGAAAAAAAAAGTAATATATTCATAAACGAACAACTAACAAGAATGATGAACACGTTGTTCTACAGCGCTAGAGAATTAAAGAAAGACACAAAAATTAAATATGGATGGACAAGAATCGCAATATCTACATATATAAGGAAAACAGAATCGAGACAAAAAATAAGAATAAGAACCAAAAGAGATCTACTAAATATAGAATAAGAAAACCACGATCACAAAAAAATAACAAATAGCAGCAAAAATGTATACCATATACATATATGCAAAGCATAGGAATCCTCAAAAATGAAATTATAGAATTTCAAAAAATATCGACAATCGAACAATATCCTGAAATCATTGTCATAACCGAAACCTGGCTAACGCCTATAGAACATGACCTATCCCAATTAGAGAACTACAAAGCTAAATTTAATTCTACATAGAACAAGTATAGGAGGCGGAGTAGCTCTATATACAATTTGAAACGGGAACAACACAAACAACCTAATAAACAAAAATGCAAAAACCATAGCGGGAATAGAAAAGATTCAAAACATGATACCTAAACATCTGAAAAAATCAATCTATCATGCAACCTTCACCTCCCACATAAACTACCTAATAAACATATGGAGCAACACAACAATCAAAAAACCTCAAGAGAATACAAAGACAACAAAATAAAATAATTAAACTAATTTACCTACTAGGCAAAAGATCATCTACAACAAGTATCTTCAAACAAACCAACGCATTGAACATACAACAACTAATCAAATGAAGTAATCTGCTACAAATATTTACCATACATACAATATAAGAACAAAATAAAAGCAATGATCAAACAAGGAGTAGTGTAAGAAGATCCACACCCGAAAGGAAGACGACACCAACAGCGCCCTCGATACCGTTAACCCAGTACAATGTACACTCTCTTTCTAAAGTAATGTCTCCCCCAGCCAACGGGTTCATATCAATAACGTCTTCCAATGGACGTACTCTAGCCGTCGGGCGACCTCGGTTACCCAGCATTTCTATAACCAAGGTCGCCCGACGGCTAGAGTTCCTCCATTGGAAGGCATTATTGATGTGAACTCGTTGGCTGGGGGAGACATTACTTTAGAAAAAGAGTGTACATATATACCCTATCAGCTCGTGGCGAGGACAGAGGACGGGAAGCAAAGTAGGATCACTTTGTTGTTAAACTATAAATATTACAAACATTACAAACAGGACAATCAACTTATCTAGAAATTAAGATGGTCGTCAAGACAGTAAAAGACTGCTTCCAATAGAAATTGTTTTAGTTTAACTTTATTTAGTTATTTTTATTGCAATTTGCAAATGATTTTACTTCACTGGGTGAAGCATTATACACCTTGGTCGCCCGAAAATGAGGCCCGTTTTCAAAAAACTTGGAATTATTGTCATTGTGATGTCTTGTTTGCATGGTTGTAGATACTTCTGAGTTACGGGTAAAGGCTGCATTATTGTCAGTTGCAAACGTAGTTCATATACAGTAAACGTAAATTTTTAATTCGGGTCGGGAGCTCACTTCAATTGCCAGCTTTAGCGAAAGATAGAGAGTAGGGGTGGAGAGGCCGGGCTTTTATTCGCATGTTGGATGCATCACGCATACATACGTATGCATACCTAAGCGGCATCGCTGCAATATGTTCCTCTTTATTTAACGCTGTACGGCTTGTGACACCTTTCCTTTTTCTAGCATCCTACTTAAAATTTTACTGCTACTACTACATTTACTTAAATGTTTACTGTATGTAAAGGCAGGGAAGCGTCGAGATGGCCAACTCACCAAACAGTAGTCGACACGGAGGATTATATGGACTTACACACATTGAACGTATTATTCGTTTCTGAAGTTTGAAGATTCTCTGAAAACTCGATGATGAACCCCAAAATGTATGCGAAGTAAAATGCTTTTAGACAAAATATTGTGACGCTTGTTTCAGAATATTAATACCGAATAGCGCAGACTTCTTATTCATTTTTACATGTAAGCTATGATGACAGTTAATGATCAATTTGTTTTTGTCACAAGAGGTTAACATGTTACTAACCACGGAGCTCATATGTATGTGCCGACAAATGGGATAATGTTTGTGCGGATCCAATACAGGTAGTATCGTCAGCATATTGTATAAGAATACAGTCGTCCATTAAAGTAACTGGCAGGTCATTCACGTAAATTAAGAATAGCAGTGGACCGAGTATTGACCCCTGAGGCACTCCAGCTATCATTCCCAATGGTTTAGATTTATAATTTCATATAATCGACTCGATATTGCTCCTTATGCAAGTAATGGGACGTCTGTTCGATAGATAAGACTTGAGCATGTCTAAAGCAATTCGACGAATACAATAACTCAACAATTTTGCAAATAAAATAGAATGAACGAATACTATAGAGATGGCTTAATCATCATGGAAAGAGATACGGAAAAAAGTCGCAATAGCCAAAAGTCTTCAGGAAAGAGGAGCAGGGATGTTGGTAGGGGCTGGACGAGGGTACTAGTCAAAAGAGGACGCCGACTTAATCGGACCCTTAAATATTACAGCAGCCCTTTAAAGAGACTGTTCAAGGTGCTATTGTCGACTGGTAAGGAATGGAGTTCGGCTGATCAAAGCTTCAAAATCAGTCACTTGTCTGGTAGATACGCAGATTCAAGTCGGATTAAGGGATAGGAGTTCATGATTTGTACATCAATTTTTTAAAGGTCATTCCAATAATTCTAATATAAGCAGTCTCCTCTGAAACTACCGATTTTATTGTCCGAGAATATCGAAGCAGTTGACCATAAACAGGAGGATATTCGTCATATATTTCTAGTGCTAAAGGACAACGAATCAATATGCATTTTGTTTAACCTAAACCTCTCATTGGTGTCTTCAAGAGTCATTTTAGTGTCAGGTAAAGAACAATCTGCACCAGGACAAATGCTGCAAAGAAATTTTTAAACTTTTAGTCAAATATGGACACGACACTACTTTATTTTAAGAAAAGTAAGGTTAAGGATGCTTACAGATTTTCTAATTAGTTATTGCCCTCTGGGAATAGCATCTCAAAAACTGAAATAGCTAGATTTTGCGAATATAGTAACACCAAAGTGGATCGATTTAGAGCACTTACACCACTCATAGAATTTCTTTGAAATTTTGAATTGGAGAGATATTAATAGCAGACCTCATTATTGCGAAATAAATTCGAAGAGCTTTGTTTTTAAGTATCTATAATCGGTCCAATTATTTCGCATTTATTCCCCAAAGAAATGTATTAGAAATCCTCATTCATATGATTTGGAACAAAATTTCTTAAATATCTGTTTTACATTTAACCATCAGGTAGTTTTTGTGGCTGGACCAGCTCAGTTTACTATTGATAATGAGTTCTAACTGTTCGGCAGATTCTTAATAGATAATAAGACTTTGTACTAATTGGCAGCTATCTCTTGGAAGGCTTCTATGGCGAAGGACACTACATTTATTTATCTATTGACAAACCAAGTATTTTGGAGAATCTTGAAAGGTTTCTCAAAACTGTGTTAAATTTTGTGAATTTTGCTAACTCCACATTAACTCTTGTTGGCTCGAATTAATTAATTTGCTACACATTTATAATAAGTTTTGATGAGAATTTATTAATCTTTTGAATAGTTTAAAGTATTGGCAACAGATTGGTGAATCCACTTATGTCACCAATGTTTCTGCACCTCTATGGAGTTGGTGACCAACCTGGTGTCCATTACACAATTTTGCATGCTTTTGAAACTTCGTACTCGCAGTTCTTTTAAGAATATTTCTTCCTTCTATAAGAAATGCAAAACAACGCAAAAGGGTTCTTCTTTGCCTACAGCTTATCGCATTTGTATTTTATTTTGTTCTGTTCAAGATCTTTACTTTTCACCATTTTGTCAAGATTTGTTCCTGGAAATGGTTCTTGAACAGATTTCTTTTCTAGATTGGATACATTTAGTTTTCACCTGTCTACAAGCAAGCCCGAATAAATCTACTAAAGAAAATCTTTTTAGATTTGCAGATGACATCGAAATGATGACCGGAAAACGTCCAGAACTATATTGGCTAATTTGTTGGAAGTACTTGTCTCCTTTAGCTATGATTTCAATTCTAATAGCTAGTATAGTAGAAATAGCGACAGATGGATCGGGATATCCAGCGTGGATAGCGTCAGAGGGCCGAACAGAGAGACACGAATGGCCGGTATGGGCTATCGTACTCATTGTCATACTGGTACTGATTTGCGTGATGTGGATTCCATTAGTTGCCATATGCAGGTAAGAAATTATCGTTGAATCTCTGCAATACAGCAATTAAAAAATTAAAAAATATTTCAATAGATATCTGGGCATCGTTGTGATAGACGATGATGAGAAGGCTTGGTTTCCAGCGAACGACCTCAAGGAGTTTCATGGTATTATGCCTCATGAAGTCACAACTGCCGAAAGATTATTGTTCTGCATCAGAGATGATGGCTCAGAAGGTCTATGCTGTCCAACGAGTAGTAACTACGAAGACGACGAGCCTTAGATTATAATGTGAAGCAGATTTAACCGACAGTAAGAAAAAAATACTTTAATGCACCGACTCATGTATGGTATATGTATTGTATATGTGAGAATTAGGTCCATTAGGTCAATTAATATCAATGAGTCAGGTAATATCTTTCAGAATGGGATGCATTGGATACACCTTGTTCTCCTAATATTTTTCAAGCACATATCACTTCAAATATTTCCTTATTACTGTGTGTAATTTATACATATGTCGATATATTGATTATTCTGACTGCAGTCGGTCAAACGAATATTCTAAATTCTGAATGGATGTATTAATGCAATTTACACGCTTAATTGTGATCTTGCTTATTGCCGGTTAAATTTGAATCGAAAGATGTTCAAGAAGACAATAAGAAACAACAATAATTTTAAATAGAATGTAGTAAACAACAGACGTTATATATGATATCCAGTGTAACAATATTTGTCCATATCCATGTATAGTTGAAATATCGGAACAGAGTGAACGTCACAGGAAAAATATTGCCATATTTAAAAATTAATACATAGTCTAACTACATCATAAAATGTGATACATACGTTAGCACAAATAATTGTTGAATTACAAGTATATCTAATACTTATGTATGTAGTCCATAAGTGATCTACACTAAAGATGCAGCTCTATAAAATGCCACGCTATATTAGATACTATCTAACTGACAGATTAATATAAGTTTTTGCAGTAGAAGTAGTGGTTAGCAAGATGTGTGACACGTAGCGCCGTCATGTTGAAACCACATGTCTTTGATGTCCATATCACACAATTCAGACCAAAAGAAGTTGGTAATTATCGTCCTATAGTGCTCGCCGTTGACGGTGATGGCCTGGCTAACCCTACTCTGAAAGAAATATGGACCGATAATGGCGACAGTCTGAAATCCACACCAAACTTTTTCGGGATGTATTGGACGCTCTTGGATCTCATGCAGATTGGTATCGTCCTAAATTCGACAATTTGTTTGTTGACGTACCCATTCATCCAGAAATGGGCCTCATCGCTGAAGATTAGGATCAGTTTCCAACTGCTCCAGGGCCCAACCAGCGAACACACATCGTTGTCTATGGTCATTTATTTTCAGTTCCTGTGTCAATTGACTTTTGTAAGGGTGTAGGCTCATGTCACGACGCAAAATTTGCCAATCCGACTGCCTCGGATTTTCCTGCAAAGTCTCACAGACAGCGGCAATGTTTTCAGCAGATCTTCCGTTTTGAAGTCGTACAGATGTTGCTTCCTTGTTTACTGAATCAGTAGTGCGAATAGTCCATTCGGTAGGACAATTGCAACGACCGTAAGATAGTCAAAGCACAGGAAACGTTGCCCGAATAGAACACCCATTTGATAAAACAATTTTATTATTTCCGCGTGTTGTTGAACGCTATGTCCGCCTATGGTAATTTGGCAAAACAGACTGAATAAATCACAGCTAATCGGACAGATGTAGCTTCAATAATATGGCCGCTATCAACTGTCAAAGTTCGGAAGTCGCTATTGGAAGACTCTTTATTTCTGTTTGAAGTACCGTGGTGTATCTCCCAAGTGGGTTACACATTTTCTAACCCTGGTTTTCCTCATAGACACCAAAGCCAGAATTAGTACCTGCCTTTGACCCACCTGTGTACCAGTTTTGGGTTCTCAGTTTTCTCCTTTCGCTTTTTCTCCACTCTTTCCAATTCAAGAAGACTTTGTAGGATTTGTCATTTCAGATTCTGGTGATTTCTATATCAAAGATTGGGTTTCTAATTACTGTCTCTATACTAGTGTGTCCCTACACATGCTGGATTCTCAACTTATTAGTATTTCTCAATGTAAACACTCCCACTCTTGCCTTTCCTTTGATAAAAATATTAAAGGCGGGTATGTTTAGCATGGACTCCCTAGCAGCTGTTGGGGTGCTCTTAATAGCTCCAGTTATATAAGCGTATGCCAGTCACTGAATTCTCGACAGATCAGCTTCCACACGTTCCTGTGAAAAGTTATGATGGATTTTACTACCGTAGTGTACAACCAGTAGGTCATGTGCGGTTTGAGTCCATCATGTCTTTCCAACTGTTCTACGGGTTGTTACTAGTACTCTCTTACATTTGTCAGTCATTTTCTTGAAACGTAAGTTCAAATTTAGTTTAGTGTCTAAGGTCGCCCCGACGAACTTAGCCTCCTGAGTAATATCTCTAACTTCATTGTATAGACAGACCAGGCGAACTATGATAAAATACGAAATTAAAGGTCAAAAATTAAAGGTAAAAGCATTACACTTATGTGCTTGGGACGTATTGTATTGTATTGTAAAAGAAGGGTTGTGCAGGCTCTATAACCTTATATACCTCACTGCGACCTGTTGATCAATTGTGAATACCCCATTCTTTTAGTACCCTTCTAATTCGATGATCCTAACGAATCCCAGGATTACTTTGGGTGCCAAGGCCTTAATCTGTTTAGGCGTTACAGTCGCCTGTCCTAGATGCTGAAACCTTCGCCGGCCCAGTGCTTCGCACTCGCAAAGTATGTGCTCGGCTGTTTCAGATCACAGTTCGCAAAAGCTACACAAGTCTTGATCAGCTTTGCCCATCTTTCTGAGCTGGTACTTTAGAGGGCAATGTCCAGTAAGTAGGCCGGTAAGGGACCTTGAGTCTGATTTTCTTAGATCAAGAAGTTTTTGATTACTATTTGGCGATCAGTTGATGAATTTCTTTGCCTGTGTTTGTCCGGGTGTTTTACTCTACAGGGATGCCATTTCTTTTGCTTCCCAGTGTTTAAGTTCCTTCTTGAGCTGGTGTTTTGATACGCCAAAGAAGGGTTCGGGTCCAAAGAAGTGCATGTTTGCGGCTTGTCTAGCAAGTTCGTCCGCCATGTCGTTTCCTTTGGTATTCGTGTACCTTATGGAACTCACATTAGGGAAACCCTGTTATATGTGGCCAGTTGCGTCGCATTCATCCGACATTCCCAGACCAACTTAGACTCAAACCTGTGAGTGGCTAGAGCTTTCAGAGCGGCCTGGCTATCGGTGCATATATAGATGTTATCATCTTTCAGGTTTTTGTCTAGGTGCTTAGGACTCATGAGCAAGAATGTTATGTTTGTCAAAGTTGTTGGTAATCATATTGAGAAGACGTTCTTACTAACTTAAATTTTGGGCGGAAAAAATAATAAATAGAATAAATTTATCTCTATGAAAGGCAAGGAAGCTGCTGAAATGTTAATACATGCAATTAGTAATTCATTAAAACTGAAAATGAACACAAAAAATCATAACTAACCATTTTCAGATGTTTATTTCCTGGACAGTGTTTGATTGTTGCAAAATTTTGTTAAAATAAACAATGAAAACAGCATACTAAAAGAGTCATCTATAAGCCAGAAAACTAGGGAACAACAGACTGCGATAAATAAAATCAGGTAACATAATGGGGTTACTAAAAGATTAAAAAATTCCTATAAAGTAGACAAAACGAGACAACAGATATACCGAAACAAAAACTGCTTGTGATGATAGCCACGACAAAGCATGTAACTAGATAAATATGTAGATAGATTTTAGAACTGCAACTCTACATATTGTAGGTCGAAAAATATTTCTCCTGGCAAGAAGGCAAAGAATTAAGTTATTAAAATAATTTTTTTGTGTTGAATGATTTAAAATCTATTCTTATATTGTAATAAACATCTACAATATACATTGGGATTTACTGTTGCTTGGAAAACTGGCTAACAAAACCAGATCGTGCTAAAAGAGCAACATGCATTGCATGAAAAATGTAAATTTGGCAATCAATATGTATTTTACTGACATACCCTCAAAGATGTCAGGATTTTATGTAAGTATATTCCAGCGTATGCGTTATCTTAATTAATTTTTAATTAACATTTCTTTAAAGGCGAATAGTACTCAGCTAAAACCACTGATAGTGGAAAACCTACAAAAATGAGGTATCGTATTAAAAAAAGCTCTAACTATTTGTTAAATATGTGTACAGACGTTTTGATTGAACCATAGACAAGAGAGACTATAGATCGGCAACTCTCGCTAAATTTTTCGGAACAAATCAGCGCCAGTGCAGGTGTAGTTTAGAAATAACATTCAAACGCGGGCTTTTTAAAAATTTTAAACGAAGATAGGATTCTACAGATATTTGTAGCGCCTGTAAAATTATCTGTAAATTTGTAAGCATATTATCATATATGGCTACAGATTTACAGAGAACTTTACATTGCGCTACAAACATGCAAAGTGTTGAATTAATATTTTCAGTACGCATAAGCTTCATAATCAACTGTCAACTAGATTGATAAGCCGATGATTGCTATTATCTACCAAAGATTGAATGATAATGGCAATTCACCGTATTGTCGATACAATTCTTCCAAATAAATTCAAACTCGTGTAGCAAAGGAAGAGTTCATTAGTTTGCATATCTGTTTACTACACCATCGTTCTCACATATCATTGAACATATTGAACTTTAATTTATAACATACTAGCAATGTTGTTGGAACACTTCTTGCCTGTTCTGCCTGCTTTGCGCAAGGAGTCAAGCATTGAAAAACTGCTGAAGCGGATATCACAGAATCTGTAGTTCCAATTCACTTTGGTTACATCCATGTTGTAGACTTTCAGTCCCTACTCTCTTAAACCAACAGTTATAAAGCTTTAACAGCAAACTTAATTCTTCTACTTTTTCTATAAGATTTAAAAACGCTTTTTTATGGTGCTTGATGTTGTATCAACGCGTTTTGACATGCAAACGTCAAAACTGTTTGTCAATACATTCTATGAGAACAAATGTGAAATTAGGTTCACAACTGGTGCGCTAAAGCAGGTGTAGTTACTATTAAAAATTTTGACCTTGGGTATATTAGTGGACCCCCCGTGGATTGAACCATTATGTGATGTTCTAATTTTTGAAGGCTCTAAAACATTTATTAACGGTTTTGTGTGGCAGTAGAAAATTTATTTACGATTAATTCTACGGATATCAACAGCAATTTGCTTGAAGATCGACCTTATCTTATGCTTCTTAACCCTTTCACTGCGCAACGTCTCAAACAAAATGCTTCCGTGGTATGATTGCATTGAGCCGTTGTGTCTTTACATGATTCGCACAGTGAACGGAGGAATTTTGCGCAAGAGATACGTATGTGTTGCTTGTTCAGTGACGAAGACAAGTTTGGATCGATAGAGGGAAAATAATTGTTTGAGGTTTTTTCTATGTCAGACACCACCTTTTTCTGCGGATTAATCCGGCTCGCGGAGTGAAAGGGTTAAAACGGGTACGTACTATATAGTACCGTGAAGAATGAGGAAAATTAGCCAGAGAAGAATAATGCAGCAAAACAAAATCTATGTTATTATTCAGAACTGATAAAAACTTGAAAACTTTGGTGAACATGGAGTTTAAGAATTCAATTTAGTGACTACCGTAACGACGTTGTGCTATACTGCCGCAGTAATTATCGATGGTCTGTCAGAAGTTCCAATGAGCCGGTAGATGGGCTGTAATCGTTACATATCAATGAAGTGAAGAAGAAATAATGAAGTGCAGAAGAGAGCAACGTCAGTCTTTAGAAATTCTCTAAAGAGGATTA